>CM056494.1:38604217-38759241 GCA_029783415.1 Anisodus acutangulus | reverse complement strand
ATTTGTTAATGTTTCGTATTTTTTAGTTGACTTTCACGTGTGGTGGAGTCTTAGTCATCAAATCTTCATCCATTGGTGCATCATATCCGTTTGTGAGAGAAAACAGGGAATTAATAAGTTGTTATTGACAGAGAATAAATAAATATTCTTCATATATTCTGTAATTATTATCCTAATGTAATTAGATAAAGTAAAGATCATTATACCCCAAACTATAAAAATATTCCGCCGCGACCCACCTTTCCTTCATTGATTCTGGCGGCCACATGGCTTGTCCCACTTCCTCCTCCTCCACCCACGAGGTCACACATCCTTCTCTTCCTTCTCTCACTACTAACACCTTTCATCCGGCCTTTGCCGTAACGAATATCAAAAAAATTATCCTTCTAGTTCTTGATCAAGAGGATGGACAATACTCATCGTGGGTCAAATTATTTCAAATGCATGTTTGTGCTTACAACGTCCTTGATCACATCGATGCCACCACCCCTCGTCCACCCGACGTCGACAATCCGACGTGGAAGAGGCTCGATGCTATCGTCAAACAATGGATATATGACACCATATCCAAGGATCTATTTCATACTATTATGAAGACAGGTGCCTCGGCTCACAAATTATGGACAACAAACATGCATGTGTCGTCTATTTGGAGGAACAATTCACCAACACTCGTCTTAAGAACTTTGCCAACATGTCAGACTATTGTAAACAACTAAAATTGGTTGCCGATCAATTGTCTAATGTTGGCATTTCGATTTTCGGAACAAAGATGGTTTTACAACTTATCAATGGTTTGTCGAAAGGTGAGTACGATACACTTGCGACGATGATCCAACAAGTTGATCCCATCCCTAACTTCAACAAGGCCCGGTCATAATTGTTGTTGGAGGATACTAGACGAGCCAAACAGGATAAGCACACTCCACAGGCATTGGCGGTTGTCGTAATGCCAACCGCCAACACACCCGTAGGTCTTCCGCAACCTACTGACCATCAACCTCAACGTGGTGGCCTAGAAGGCGGAAGGGGACGCGGCCGCGAAAAGCGAGACGGCGGCAAGGCCCACTTCTCCACGTCCGAGCAGCAGGCCTACGGCCCTATGACCCCTACTGATCTGAGTCAGGATTACAACACTATGAATCACCAATAGCCCGACGACGCATGGTACATGGATATAGGTGCCACATCCCACCTCACTCGCGACTCTGGTAATCTTCCTCACATATTCAATTTGAACAATCCTCAATTTATTTTGGTCGGCAATGGCAATCGCATTCCAATTCAAGGCTATGGCACCGCTCAAACACAACCACCTCACCCACCATTTACCCTAAAAAATGTCCTATATGCTCCTAACATCATTAAAAACTTAATCTATGTTAGGAAGTTTGCTAGTGACAACTCCATATCTATTGAGTTTGATCCTTTTGGTTTTTCTGTAAATGACCTACGTACGGGGACAACTCTTACGAGATGCAATAGTGTGGGGACCTATATCCTTTCTCATCCAATTCCGATGCAAGTGTCAATCAACCAACCTCTCTAGTTGTCATCTCTCCATCCACTTGGCACAATAGAGGACCTATATCCTTTCTCATCCAATTCCGCTGCAAGTGTCAATCAACCAATCTCTCTAGCTGTCATCTCTCCATCCACTTGGCACAATAGACTCAGGCACTCGGGAGCACAAGTTTTTAATTTTCTTAGAAATAAGAATTTCATTCAATGTACTAACGGCAAATTTACCCCCGCTTGCTACTCTTTCCTTTAGGAAAGCATGTTAGACTTCCTTTTCAATCTTCAGTAAGTGTAACGTTTTCTCATTTTGATATTATTCATGCGGATTTATGGACATCTCCCATTACTAGCAAACTGGGTCACAAATATTATATGGTGTTTTTAGATGATTTCTCACTTTCTTTGGGTGTATCCTCTAAAATATAAGTTCCAAGTTTACACAATCTTTCTTGACTTTCAAGCATATATTGAAACCCAATTTGAAAAGACCATCAAAACTTTTCAATGTGATAACGGTCGTGAGTTTGACAGCCTTCCCTTTCATAAATTTTGTGCGGACCACGGCATGGTGTTTCGATTTTCTTGCCCCGTGTCTCTCTTCAAAATGGTAAAGCTGAAAGAATCCTACGCAACATCAACAATAAGATCCGCACTATGCTCTTCCATGCTTCCATCCCCTTCTTTTTTGGGTGTACACCTTACACATGGCGGCATACTTCCTTAATATATTACCAACACGAACACTTCAAAATAAAATCCCAACCAAAATTTTCTTCCGTCGAATCCCCTCTTATGATCACCTTCGGATTTTCGGTTGTCTATGCTACCCAAATCTCGCCTCCACGGCCCCTCACAAATTAGCACCTAGAACTACCCCTTCCATTTTCTTAGGTTTTCCGTCAAACCATAGGGGTACTTATGCTATGATTTGTCCACAAATAAAATCCTAGTCACTCGCCATGTCACATTCGAGGAGAATATTTTCCCATTTGCAAGCATCCAAAAAATTCAAGTCCTGATTACGGCTTCCTTGATGATCCGGACACGTCCCCTCTCATTAGAAACGCCATACACCGTGCCACCCATCCCATCCCGTCACTGCCCCGGCCCACTGCCCCACCGTCAACTACCCCAGCCCCTGACGACTACCCCCCCCCCCCATCCCATCGACTACCCCCAGCACCCGTCGACTGCAGTTATTCTAGAAGGAAAAGGGTAGAATACAATTAAAGGGATAAGTATTGAACTTCCATGAGATAGAATTTTCAAATGATATGGCTGCTGAAACATCCTTTATTTTATGTGAAGATGGGATGTCAAGTGTCAACTAGAGTATTATTCACAGGGTGGAGCTAGCATTCCGATTACGGGTTCGGCGGAACTAGTACCGTTGGTGCAGACCATGTTTGTGTCAAAAATTCACTTAATATGTTTAAATAATTTAGCAAAAATCCAGTAAAAAAATATTTAGGAATTTAGAACCCATAAACTCAAAATACTAGCTCAACCCATGATTATTCACTTCTCAGGAGTCCATTATCATATAGAACATAGGTGATTAGGATTAAAATTGCTTTTCATGCATAATTCATTTTTTCTTTTTGCAACTTTAGCTAATTAGCTGCTACAATATACAGATTGGTACTAAGTTTTCTCAATATGAACCTGAGCAAATCTTCAACTTGAGACATGTCATTCATCTTCCACTAGTCTTTACACCCCCCAATGCAGCTATCTTTGTCTTTTTTTCTTCTGTCCTTTTCTCTCTTGTTCTTGTTTGTAAGAGTAATGGATATCAAGTTTTAAAATGATAGAGATCCGTTTAAATATATAATGCATGGACTTCTTCGTTAGTTTCTACAATGTGTAAATTAGTTTCTTTGCTGTTGCAGAATGCCATGGTATTTCAGATTTATGCAGTGCTATCTCGAGCATTTGACAGGAATGTTCCAGCTAGTGACCCACCCTCCTACAAGGGAGTTGCCTTAGGTGGATTTGGAACAGGAGCATTACAAAGCCTAATGCTCACCCCTGTCGAACTTGTGAAAATTCGACTCCAGTTACAAAGGAGAAATATTCCTGATAACAAAAATCAAATAACTAGTTATAGGGGTCCAGCTGATGTCGCGAGAAACATATTAAAACAAGAAGGCTGGAAAGGAATCTACCGCGGATTAACAATTACAGTCCTCAGAGATGCACCAGCTCACGGCCTATATTTCTGGACATACGAGTATGTTAGAGAGCAACTTCATCGAGGATGTCGAAAGAATGGTCAAGAGAGTTTTAGAACAATGCTTATAGCAGGTGGTCTTGCAGGAGTTGCCAGCTGGATATGCTGTTATCCGCTAGATGTTATTAAAACAAGATTCCAAGCTCAGTCACAATCTACACCTTTGAGATATACTGGTATTGTTGATTGCTTCAGGCGAAGCGTGAAACAAGAGGGATACAATGTGCTCTGGCGAGGCTTGGGAACTGCAGTCGCCAGAGCATTTGTAGTGAATGGGGCTATATTCACTGCCTATGAAACTGCCTTGAAGTGCCTTTTCATCAACAACAACAATAATCACGCAAATATTAAAACTGAAAATGCAATCTAATACAGGAGTAAGTAGTCATTGAGGTGTGTCACCTCGTTTATTTATTCCATCTAGTACTTAGTTAAGATGAACGGTAAAGCTATTGGATGTGCGATGAAAGCAGGATGAAAATTTCAAACATGATTCAGTTTCTATTATAGGGACAGCGGATCTAATTCATTCAAAGCAAAAGTAATTCTTCAGTTTAACAGTATGTTACAGAAAAAATAGGATTCTTGGCACCTTAGACAGTGTGTGTACTTGTGCCATTGAATTCGTTGTAGCAATTGTATGGTTTATAGTCAAATGGGAATTGAAACTGGATTTGGTTATTTATGGTTTCTAAACCATGACAAAGCCTCTGAAGTAAATTGGTAACTACATAGATCGAGCTCATTAATGAATATGCCACAAGCTGAAATGTAATATCAGTCTTTTCTTATCAACTGCGCTTCCTGTCGACATGGTTTAGCTGAAAGTATATTTATGTCATAGAGACAATCTGTATTAGGACAAATGTACTTTATACACATTCATATTATTATTAATGGAGATTAATATTTTGGCATTTGCAATTATTGAATTATTATTTGATTGTTTGTAATTATTCATTAATGTGCATCGTTAGAGCTTACGTTGTCATTAATAGAGTGAGATATTAATGATAGAGCATAACTCTTAAAATAGCCTCGACTAATGATCATCGAGAATGGGATATCGATAATATGTGATACGTCGACATGTAGTCTGCATCACATCCTTAGAGGATGTAGTATGTCTCACCTGCTACGAGTAATGGCTATTCGTGATGGACACATGAATACTTTAGAAGTATTGGTATACCCTGCTGATATACTGTTTGTTATACTTGTCTAAAGTATGATCAGCGTGTGGGAGATAGAAGTCCTTAGACTTGAGGTCAATACGCACATTGTCTACAAAGTAATGTACTTTGATCCCGTCCTAAGCTCAAATGCCTTATAGGTTGAGATACGTCTTGTATTGGGTACATTACGATATGGATTAAAGGTGGTAGTTGAGCCAAGATTAGGATTCATTCCTCGAATCTATATTCGAGAGAACACTCGAATTCTCAGTGATATTGGGTTGATTAAGTCGTTGGCCAACGCAATAGACATATTTAGAATATGGTCTAGTTGTCAACTAATATAGATGAGGTACAATGATTAAGCCATTTGGATAGACACTTGACAAATCCTAAGCTTGATCGGGTGTGTCGTGAATGAAAGAATTTTATTTTATCACATAAAGGTTAAGTTTACTGGATTCGTGTAAATGTACTTCACATATTGAGTTCGTCTTCCGGCGCCGTCTAGGAGTTTTGTGTAGACCTTAATTTGATTAATGTCGATATGAGAAGGCATGTACACACTATGTTGATTGTCCGTTTCGATCTAAGGATGTATTAAGAGAGTAATTAAATGTTCGATTTGGAATCGAGACATTTAAGTGAATAATAATTATTTTAATTAAGTCAAAATTAGATTTTGGATTTAATTAAGAATGCACGAAAATAAATTCGAGCGTCGCGGCGCCCATACCCTAGGACCGCGGCGCCTCTGCCTCGAATTTTGTATCAGGCCCAAGGTCAAACCCTAATCCGATTTTGACCTACTTTTCAACTATAAATAGAGGCTTTCAATTCATTACTCATATACTAATTTTCTGAAAATCATTCTAAGCCTTAGAGACTTAAAATCAAATACTCTCTCGAACCTCTGCCGGATTTTCTAGCTTTCCGAAAGAGAAGGACATTGAAGCTTGGAGCTTGCAATCGGAAGGGCAACCGCGTGTGCACCTTATAGTAGACAAAGTTTCCAGATACTATAACTTGTAAGTATATGCTTTATGTTACAAGTTTGATTGTTGTATAACCATACCAGAAACGTTGTTGGGGTAAGTAAGAAAATAAAATATTTTAAACTTTCGATGTGTCTTACTTATGTGTTTTGAACCCAACAAATCCCTACAGTGGTATCAGAGCCCAGGTTGGTTCAATGGTTATATAACAATTTAATAGAGCAATAATATGGATTAAACATAAAATTGGATTAAAATAAGGTTCTTGAAATCCTACATGTCTTAACCGAATGCTAACCTTTTAATATCACCCTAAATTATCTCCTACGCTAACTCGAGGAAGTCACTCCGCTCTAACTCGAACTAAGCCAAAAGTGTGTTGTCCGGCTCATTTCACGATGCACCGCTAAGAACATGTAAGAACGGATGATGGTCGATATGGGCGTTATTGATAATGGTGGATGATGATAAAGGACTTGTCATTTGATCCCTAAATTGGATTTAGGGCTCGAACGATTTTGAAAAATCAACACATAAACATTTTGTCAGGACGTTGGCATCGCGACCCTATGGTAGGGCACCGCGGCGCTTTCTAAGGTTTCAAGGCGGCACCGCGGCTCCATGGTGGAGCGTCGCGGCCCTAATTCTTTATTTTTTAATTCTAGACTTACTGGACAGTGGGCGCCGCGACCCTAAATGAATAATAGAAGCCGAAATGCTTCTGCCTTGCGAGCGTCGCGGCTCTAAAGCACTGCAGAAGCATTCTGCCTCGATGGCGCCGCGTTCCCAATGATTAGAGTCGCGGCCCCAACGGGAAAAAATATATTTTTTTTTGTTCAGAATGTTTAACCCATTATTATTATTATACATTATATTTGATAAGTATATTGTTTATGTGTTAAATGTCAAATTATTTGTCATTTAAATTACTAGAATAGCGTCCGTTATAACTGTCTGGGCAGGCGACACTCAGTATTTGATTAAACCATCTTATATCATGCATATTGGGTTGACGGTTCCCAACTATATGTGTCATTAGTTTTGCATGATGTTAAGATGACATATTGGATATGGCGTAAAATAGTTGATTTTGGTTAAAACCCTAAATTAAAATGTTTCCCAAAATTTTTAAATACAAGTCTAAATTAAAACGTGTCGTCCATTATAATTGTTAGAGTGCAAAATCCTTTTCGGCGATACGAGTATTTATGTCAAAGCATTTGCTATAAGTCTACAAAGACACAGACTCTTTCATAGATGTGTTTTAATGTAAAGGTAAACGTTAAACTTTTGTGGATATTTACACCAAAGTGTTTGCTCACAAAGGCCAAATTTACTTAGATACATAAACGCAGCCGTGTAATGTGATTGATTTGCTTAGACAAATCTTGGCGTCAAAGTGTCAGACTAATCTAAGAACGCAAGATTAAATATAATATTTGATCAACCAAAAGTTGCAAATAAGTTTTGCAATTGGTTTAGAACCTACCAAGATGTGTTATTGAAGTTATCAGCCAAACCAAATGCGGAGATAGCATAGGCTTGGATCTTGGCCCATTATGACGTCAATTAACATAGGTCCGTATTCTACCATGGGGTCGTAGAAGTATGTTAAAATAGTGGGAGCTAATTAAATAAAAAGGCATGTTGATTAGCCTAAACGAATGTGTATAATAGGAAATAGATTTTGAATTTGATTTCCGGTCTATCTAATTCTTCAGATTATAAAAGATGTCGAGCTTATCATTGAAAATGTTGAGTGAGATGAACAAACTTACTGGACCGAATTACCTTGATTCCCTAAGGAATTTGTGTATAGTACTGAGACAAGAGAACTGGAAAAGAATGTCGCTACCACCCTCATCCTGAACTCTCTCCCTCGTTCCTTTGAGAACTTTACAGTGAATTTCAATATGAATGGAACGAAGGCGACTTTGTCAGAGCTGCACAACATGCTCAAGACCTTTGAGTCTTCCATTTCCAAAGGCAAAGATGTGCTCATGGTGAGCTCTTCTAGCCGACCCAAGCCGAAAGGCAAGGAATGACATAAGAAGAAGGGCAAGGCAATCGATGCGCCCTCAACTATGAAACCTAAGAGAGGTGTGAAGAAGAAGGCAAATCCGGCTAAGGATGAATGCATCAACTGTCTTAGGAATGGGCATTGGAAGAAGGACTGCACGGCACCAGGAGGAGGAAAAGCATCGGGTGCTCCTGCCTTTAGTGGACAAGGTATGTACGTCATTGAAATAAATATGTCTATAAATAACTATCATTCCTGGGTATTGGATATCGCTTGTGGCTCACACATTTGTACAAATGTGCAGGGGATAACTAATAGCAGGAAGAATGGACCGAGTGGATGCTGAGCGCATAGGGACTTATAGATTAAATTTACCTTCCGATTATTGTTTAGTGTTGAATGATTGCTTTTATGTACCCTCGTTAACGAGTAATATTATTTCTATCCCAGTGTTGGACATAGAGGGCTTTTCCTCGTATATTTATAATGGCAGTCACGTACTGTCTTTTGATAATGTTATATATAGAACTGCTCCTCTTATGGATGGATTATATACACTGAACTGTAGTCGAGAGTAAGGCTGGCCAGTGGGCCGGGACGTCCCGACCCCGCTTAGTAAAAAAAAAAATTGGTAGCGGGACTCGAACCGGGATGGGACAATGTCTCGTCCCGACCCATCCCGAGCTCGCCCCAGGCCCGCCAGACCCGAGACCGCCCCGAGCCCATCCCGAGCCCGCCCCGATCCCGCCCCTAGTCCCCCTTTTGCAAATATAATCGTTGCACCAACGACCATTTTAGATTTTGGCTGTTAGACAACGGCCATTTTTGGCCTCCCCCCTCCCCCAACCCCCCTACCCTTTAATATTTATTTTTAACCCATAAGTTATTATATTTACACTTTAACCCAATTTTTCAACTATAAATAACTCATTTTTTCTCTTCATCTTTCTCACAAATCTTCCTACAATCTCTCTAATCTCTCAATATATCTCTCTACAAGTCTACATTGTTTACTAAATATTCAATTTTATTTATTCATTTGGGAATTGGGAGTGAAGATGGCAACTAGCTTGAGGATCTTCCATCGAGCAAAGTTTCAACTTTCAACCTCTCGATTACACGTCGACGTTACGTCGGCGTTTGGTACATTCGTTCCTTCATTAAATTATTATTGTCTGTTTATTTATTTAGTGCACTTAATTTTATTATCTTTAATTATTTATTATCATAATTAAAATGAAAGGATTAAGAGGTATGTTTAAGGGTAAGGGTGTTTCTTCTAGTAGGGGCAATCAGGGCAAGGGTACTTCTTCTAGTCATCTTATTCCTGCACAGGATGATTTTGTTGATACTCAACATTTTCCTACAATACCATTAGATTAAAGACGATGAGCTATTTTCTGGAACTCAAGAAGACTTTAATTTAGACGATGATCTAGATGATACACCCACTAATGTTGATGACAACACACCCACTAGTGCACCTTCAACTGAAATGCCTCCTATTCCCCCTAGTATGAGACGAGGTCCAGCAAAATGAGCATTAAAATCAGATGCATAGACATTTTTTGATAGGGACGTAGAGAATCAAGTAGCTATATGTAAAATTTGAAAAAATGTTTTGAAATTTAAAACTGGAAAAGGTCACGGTAGGACGGGGAGTTTAATTAGACACCTAGTAAGTGCTCATCCAGCTAGGTATGCCCAATACCAGGCTTCAAAATCGGGTGCGCAAACGCCCGCTCCATCGGGACAAGGTTCACATACTGATACTGTCTCGGACCAAGTACAAGGTCAAATTAACCCTATGACGGGGGGAATTGTAGGCCCTAAATACAATAAACATAGAGATAGAGAAACAATATCAAAATTAGTTGATGTGGAGGGTGTGCCCTTTTCATTTCCTTCATCTCCCGATTTTATTCATTACATTAGAGATATATATAATCATGCTTTTAACGGTTTTCCTAAATTAACTGTTAAGAGAGATGTATTTAAATTCGCACATGGATATCAACAATATTTATGTTATTCATTATATCATTTTAATGGCAAAGTATCTATCACGTCTGATATAGGTCGTAGTACTAACGACCATGATTATTTAACGGTAACTTGTCATTGGATAGATTATAAATGGTCTATGCAAAAACGTATCTTAGCGTATAGATATATAGATGATAGGCACACTGGTACTTTTATTGCAGATAATATTTATCAAGTGTGTCATTATTATGGAATAACCGATAAAATTATGACTATTACATTAGATAATGCTTCTTCTAACAATTACGCAATTACAATTTTAAAAAATAGTTTAACTCCATCTTTTCCAGATCATTTTCATATAAAATGTGCGTGCAATATATATAACTTAATTGTAAAGGATGGTCTATCACTTTTTCAAGACATTCTTAGTAAAATACAATGTGTTATAAACTTTATTTTTAAAAGTAATAGAGTACAACGAAGACAATAATATAAAAAAAATTGTCACGATTGTGGACTGCCTTATAGAAAAATTTCAGAAGAAGTATCCACTAGGTGGAATTCTTTATACGAGCAAATACTTGTTGCTTATGACTATAGAAAACCTATAACTTTATTTTTTAACTCTCATAATCAAAATCCAGCTGATATGGTTGTAGATACTGATTGGGTAAAAATTTTCGAACTTATTGTATTTTTAGAGAAATTTTTTCAAGCAACAAAAGAATTTTCCGGTATATATTATCCTACTATTTCAACTATGTTGTTTTATATAACTCTAATATTTTTATTACTTAGTAAATATATGAAAAAACCAGCTTATATGGCAGCTATTAAAAAATATTTATCAAAATAAAAAAAATTATTCTTACTCCCACTATTTATATTATTGGTGTTGTATTAAATCCGACTATTAAAATAGACGGTACTAAATCACTAATTGAAACTATTTACAATTGTACAGAAGTATTGCCATCTCCAAGTCCCAAAAATCTAAATCACCCACCACCTATAGAACAAACTAAAGAAGAAGTGTTGTCTAGCGTAGAAGACCAATGCAAAAAAATATATAGGTTTTATCAACAAGAAAATGCTAGTAACTTACCGGCTTCCATACCATCTTCTTCATCTTCAACACAACCTCACAAAAGACATGTTGTTTCTGCGGCTAGTATTGAAAGCCTCAGAAATAGAATGTGTGGCCGTACCGCTACTAACCAAATTAGCGAGTTGGATATTTTTGTTTTGCAGGGTTCTGTACCGTACCAAGAAGTTATCAATGAATATGGACATGAAGACTTGCTGAAATACTGGAGGGGGAATGAGAAGACCTTTCCGACACTTTCAATGATGGCCCGAGATGTTTTGCACATTCAATCGCTATCAATCAAGCGTCAAAGCGTTTTTCACGCCGCAGATATCAAATAGGAGACCACATACACTCATTAGCCGGAGACAGCTTGGAAATTGCAGTATTATTCAGAGATTGGATACGAGCAGAGCGGAGAAGGTGCGGTCAACCGGAGATCAACGAAAAAGAAGACGAAAACTACAACGAAATCTTATCCGAAGGTAGTGGAAGCGACATGGATCAATTTGACCAACAAATACCAATTCCAACCGAAGAACCACAGGAAATTATCAAGCAATTAGAACAGGTTTTTTTTAGAATGTAATTTTTTTAATTGCAATTTTATTATGTAATTTGCAACTTTTGAACAACACCACAAAGTTGTAATTTAGATTTTAGACAATTGTATTTGTATTACAAAAAAATTATATGTCTATTAAATAATATAATAGGCACAAAAATAGTCTTGGGATGTTTTTATTATACTATCTTGTCTTGTTTATTGAGTTTTTTTTATACATATGTTATTAAAAAAAAAAAACCGCCCCGACCCCGATCCCGACCCCGCCCCGCCCCGATTCCGACGGATTGGGATCGGGACGGGACTGGAGCAAGTCCCGCCAAACCCGAACCCGCCCCCTTCGCCCGTCCCGCCCCGACCCCAACCCCGCCAGACCCGACTCGCCAGACACGAGCCCGGCCCACTGCCCAGGCCTAGTCGAGAGATATTCAATGTACAAAATAAATGAGCCAAGATAAGTAATAGAAACTCTACCTACCTATGGCACTACAGACTTGGTCATATCAACAAATTAAGGATAGCAAGATTGAGGAAGTTACACTACCTCGAACCATTTGACTTGGAGTCATATGGTAACTGTGAATCTTGCTTGAGAGGAAATATGACCAATAAACCACTTTCTGGGAAAGGTATGCGAGCCAAGGAGGTGCTTGAGTTGGTCCATACTGATGTATGTGGGCCACTCTCAACTCAAGCTAAAGGAGGCTTCCCATACTTCATCACTTTTACTGACGACTTCACAAGGTATGGATATGTGTATCTTATGAGACACAAATCCGAGGCTTTTGAGAAGTTCAAGGATTGGTGGCTAAAGGTTATAATCAACGGCCTGGGGTCGATTATGATGAAACTTTTCCACCTGTTGCTAAGATTAAGTCCATTCGGATTTTGCTTGCAATAGCTGCATATTATGACTATGACATTTGGCAGATGGACGTCAAAACTGCTTTCCTCAATGGTAATCTAACTGAGGAGGTGTATATGAAACAACCTGAGGGTTTTTCACTTGAGTCCAAACCAAATGTTGTATGCAAGCTACAAAAGTCCATTTATGGGCTTAAGCAATCCTCAAGGAGTTGGAACATTTGCTTCGACAATGCTATCAAGTCATTTGATTTCGTCAGAAGCAAAGAGGATCCATGTGTTTATAGTAAACGCAAGGATGGAAGTATTGTCTTCATTGTCATGTATGTAGATGACATATTAATAATGGGAGACAATAAGACTCTCCTGCAGTCAGTCAAAGTGTGGTTGTCCAGTACCTTCATGAAGAAGGATTTAGGTGAAGCCTGCTACATTCTGGGGATTAGGATCTATAGAGATAGACCTAACAGATTGTTGGGGCTATCACAGTCAGTCTACATTGACAAAGTGCTTAGACATTTTTCTATGAAACATTCCAAGAAAGGCGGTATACCTATGGGACAAGGCATCAAGTTATCTAAGAAGGATAGTCCTTCTAATACTATAGAACTTGAACGCATGAAAAGGATCCCATATGCTTCGACTATAGGATCGATCATGTATGCCATGACCTGTACTAGGCCAGATGTGGCCTTTGCACTTAGTATGACTTGCAAATTCCAGCAGAATCCTGGGGAAGAACACTGGAAGGCAGTCAAGAGTATTCTTAAGTATCTTAGACGAACTAAAGATTACTTCTTAGTCTATGGTGGAGAAGAAAAGCTAGTTGCTAATGGGTATACTGATGCTAGCTTCCAGATGGATGTTGATGACTACAAATCTCAATCTGGGTATACGTTCATTTTCAATTGTGGAGCAATAAGCTGGAAAAGTTCCAAACAAGCTACAACTGCTGATTCGACAACAGAAGTTGAGTACATTGCTCGATCGGAAGCTGGTAAGGAAGATGTCACGATTTCTGAGTTCCTGGAGGAACTAGGGGTTGTTCCAAATGCCACTTGTCCAATAACGGTTTATTGTGATAACACTGGTGCGATTGCGCAAGCTAAGGAACCAAGATCAACCAACAGAAACAAGCATGTACCAAAGAAGTACCACATACTTAGGGAGATGGTGGAGACTGAAGAGATTAGATTAGACTATGTTCCCACAGACGATAATCTAGCTGACCCATTGACTAAACCATTAAGCTTAATCAAGCATAATGGTCATTTTGAGAATATGGGCATTAGATATATTGAAGATTGGCTCTAGGCCAAGTGGGAGATTGAAAGTATAGTTATGTCCTAAAGACAATCTGTATTAGAATAAATGTACTTTATACACATTCGTATTATTATTAATGGAGATTAATATTTTGGCATTTGCAATTATTGAATTATTATTTGATTGTTTGTAATTATTCATTAATGTGCATCCCTTGAGCTTACGTTGTCATTAATAGAGTGAGATATTAATGATAGAGCGTAACTCTTAAAATAGCCTCGACTAATGATCATCGAGAATGGGATATCGATGATATGTGATAAGTCGACTTGTGGTCTGCATTAGAGGATGTAGTATGTCTCACCTGCTACGAGTAATGGCTACGCGTGATGGACACATGGATACTATGGAAGTATTAGTATACCCTGCTGATATACTATTTGTTATACTTGTCTAAAGTATGATCAGCGTGTGAGAGATAGAAGTCCTTAGACTTGAGGTCAATACGCACCTTGTCTACAAAGTAATGTACTTTGATCCCTTCTTAAGCTCAAATGCCTTATAGGTTGAGATACGTCTTGTATTGGGTACATTACGATGTGGATTAAAGGTGCTAGTTGAGCCAAGAATAGGATTCATTCCTCGAATCTATATTCGAGAGAACACTCGAATTCTCAGTGATATTGGGTTGACTAAGTCGTTGGCCAACGCAATAGACATATTTAGAATATGGTCTAGTTGTCAACTACTATAGATGAGATACAATGATTAAGCCATTTGGATAGACACTTGACAAATTCTAAGCTTGATCGGGTGTGTCGTGAATGAAAGGATTTTATCGTACCACATAAAGGTTAAGTTTACTGGATTCGTGTAAACGTATTTCACATATTGAGTTCGTCTTCCGGAGCCGTCTAGGAGTTTCGTGTAGACCTTAATTTGATTAATGTCGATATGAGAAGGCATGTAGGGTCACACTATGTCGATTGTCTGTTTCGATCTAAGGATGTATTAAGAGAGTAATTAAATGTTCGATTTGGAATCGAGACATTTAAATGAATAATGATTATTTTACAAGTTTGATTGTTGTATAACCATACCAGAAACGTTATTGGGTAAGTAAACTTCCGTTGTGTCTTGCTTATGTGTTTTGAACCCAACAAATCCCTACATTAGCATCCAAGACTATAATACTTTGTGTCATTTTCTGTGAAATTGTAGCTTTCATCTATGTAGTATACTGACCAAAGGCTTCAAGGATCTGGGCTTCAACTAGCCAACTCTAGATTTGGTTATTTGTGTCACTTTCTTTGTGGCGTGCTGTTAAACATTAATTTGTTCTCTTATTTTCTTTCTTGTTATGAATTTCAGATTGTTTTAACAATTAAAACTGTTGTTAGATGTTTATTTAGCAGCGTAAAGGACAGAAACATGTTGTAAATTTCTATTCAGGGCGATATGGTAAAGATCAACAAACACTCTGCTATATTGACACTTCATGAAGCAAATGCCGGCCAAAACAATAATGATGAATTATACTCCTAGTGTCACATAACTCACTTGACACTGTAAACAAACCTGCTCAAGAAATACAGATCTAATAAGGTCTAAATTTTCAATATAGAAGTCCATGGCAATTAGCCAACGTAATGAAGTTGGCTAAGCTAGGACACTTACACTAGGTAGTTTCTAAAGCTTAATAAGACCAAGACTTCACATTGAACTGTTGACTTTGATGAATGGCTGTGGAAGTGAGAACTCATCATACATGTCCATGAAATACCTGTTAACAATGTCAACGTAAACAAGACAGGTTAAGTGAGAGTAGTAGTAAAGCACTTCTTTTATGTCCAGCATTTGATCCAAATCTTCCTCGTCCATCATCTCTAATTCCTTCATCTTGTGTGCTAAAATCTCACCTTTACTTGTGTTTTGAAGAAATACCTCTCCCATTTTTTCTTCTTTGCTCTCTCTTTCTTGGTCTTTCATAGTGTTGTTTACTGATATTTCACCAATGCTCTTTCTCTCTCGAACTTCATTGTGGTCACAATATTCCCATTGTTGAGGGAAGTCTCTGTAGAAATCATCCAATTCCTGAATAATGCTGTTTGGCATTCGGTTGCTACGAGAGAAGAAGGGATTGAAGTGATGACAAACTTTAGGTAACTTGTGGTGACTTCTAAAGAGAAATGAATTGAGGTTATGTAGAATTTTGAGGAAGAGGTTCTTGGTCTTCTGGAAGGTTTTCTTAAGGAGCATTTGTGGCTTTCTGTACAACTCCCCCATGTGGCTTTCACTATCTTCTTAGTAAGAGATAATGCAACTTGTTTCCCTCCTTAAATTTTAGATGCCTAAATGTTTTTCAACATGTACTGATGAAAGTGACGGGGACAGGGACAGGGACATTTGCTCTCTTTTTCTCTTTGACTTCCTTGCTCTAGTTGTGCTTCCCAATATGTATTTTTGTCTCTTTTATAATAGTGGTGTCTGGACTAACTTGCGTGCACTTTAACTTATTACATATATTGCCTGTCACTAGCAAAGATATCGGTTAACTATCCGTCAAGGTTCAGACAGATTAAAAGTGTTGCAGCGTTCATTAATTAAAAAAAAAAGGTAAAGTTGAGCAGTGAGTTGGAGGATGCTTAAAGTGATTATTACATATAATTAAGCATACCTAAATTACACTCATGCAGTTTTAGACCACTGGGTCCCAAGTAATACATGAAGTAAGGCCAGAATTTCCCTTTAATCTAGTGATAAGTACTGTTTGTATCAATTGTGTCAAGTGCTTTTAAATGAAAGAGCTGTTTCGGGACCCCCAATCTACAAAGAGATTGAGGGCCAAAACTGATGGAAATGGGATGAACATCGTCTCAATACCTCTGCAGAAGGAAACCTCCTTCGTACAGTTAACAATTCAACATGATACTCTCTCTTGCCATCAATGATCTCAACAATAAATTTGTCAAACCTGATTTTCTATGTAAACTGTTTGAGAAAAACTTTTGCACATTTGTGAGTTGTAAGTTTACAGCTGAAATTGCTTGCTTTAACAATTATTGGAATTCTGCAAGTAACAAAGTTGAATCACAAAATTATGATAATTTTACTTTGTCCATCTTTTGTTACATCGATAATTAGAATGAAACAATCATAAACAGTACATGACAGAATAAAAATAGCAATAAAGATGTCCAACTTTTTAACATGATTCATGAGTTTGGTGTATATCATACAACAACAAAAAGCAAAGAATGCACACAGGAATTCAGTAGTACATATACAAGAATCATGAGATAAAATGAAACTGATTTGGCAGTATTCAATATATTTAATTTATCATTGCTGTACATCCCAAAATTAGTGCATCAATTTAGTTGATGCAAAAGGTCCATCCCTGTATAAGTTGATAACCTATTAACAAAAACAACTGTGCCTCAACATATTACTTCATGAGGTCTGCAAATTAAAACAATTGTGCCTCAACACATTACTTCATGAGATCGACAAATTTGGCCACAACCTCTTACTGGTTGTCCTCTTTGCCTTTGTGGAACTTGAAGAATTCATGCAGCAGTCTGTGGAGTTCTCCATAATTCTTTGTTGCAGAAACAAGACGGCTTTTAATCCACTGCGGGAGCTTGTTGGTTGAGTGGGAGGAGCTTCTTTCAGAAGGATCAAATGTATATCGTGTATCAACTAATAGGATGGCAGCATAGTCATTAATATGCCGAATTGCTCTACCTACAACAGACGAATTAAAAAACCACTGAATATTAAAATCCACATAAAACATATGAATAATGCTAAAGGACCATTGAAGTGGCTATTCAGTACATTATATCAGATATTAAATTTTATTTAAGGATCAAGATATCAATATTGCAGCTACTTTGGGGGTTTCTAGGAGTAAAGGAAAAATTGTGAGATCATAGTTAACTAGGGGGGAAATAGTTGAAAGGGAGAGCCTTTATAATGTGTATCCAAAGACAAGTTGTAGGCAAATAGCACTCACCAATTGATTGATTCACGGCTTTCATGCAAAGATTCTCATAATACTGCTTCCCTCTATGCTTGTAGCTTTTTAGGATGTGAAGCCCACCTTGAGCATCTCCACTATACCAGCTCCTTTCAGCCTGAAATTTGGTGTTCTTGCCACTGGAAGTATCAAATCCTTCAATATGTTTAATCCTCTCCATCAACTCGATGTCAGCGGGACTAGGATAGGGCAATCCAACCATGACTATGCATCGACCCATCCCATCGCTGGAGTTGATACGTTCTGATACTTTCCCACCCACAATAGCAAGGAGAATTGCACCATTTCTTGATACAGTGTCCCGCTTAGAACTGCTTCCCGATATTGCATCAATTGTTTCCTTGTATTCCTTTAAAACAATTTCCACATCTGTACTTTTTCTAGGCTCTCTAACTATGTGCTTCTTTTTCATAATTCTTCCAATGATGCCCGACTCCTTCCATGCATCATAGACCTGACTTTCATAGTCAAATGATGTGAAGAAAAGAACCATGCCTTCAGGAACTACATTTACCAAAATTGGAGACCAAAAGCCCTAATTCTTGTATCTGCCAATATGGGTTCATGAGTATGTCAGATTCAGTAGTTTATTTCAGGGTAGTATTCTAACTGAATGCAAAGCAACAACTGCTGTCTCAACTGCTAATTAAGTGAAAATCTGGAATTTGCTGGGATACAATATTCATGTAGCACATTCATAAGCAATAGGTGAATTCAGTTGCAGAATTCTTGACTTAAAACAAGCATATGTGACGGAAGATTATACATACCATGACTGATGAGCTTCTGGTGCTGTAACTAAAATCAAAGGAGTGGCCAGAAGGCCCCTGAGGAACGACAATTGGTAGAATGCTTTCAGATGGGATGATATGACCACAGGAAAAGAAATGCAACTGATCCGGTGGTAACCAAGGGAACAGGCGTTCTTTTGTTTCCTCTATAGGTTGCAAGGTCCCTCCAGCCAATATGACAGCATGAGCTTGATTCAAGATCTGCAAGTAGTAGAGCAGAACCAAATGGTTTTCCATAAAAACACCTTTGCGAAGGAATTTTGGGATGTAAAAATATGAAGTTTCTAGCAAACCTCAGAAAATATCTTTTCTCCTGTGAGCATGACATATTTCAAATACCCTCCTTGTTGCGTGGAGCATTTTGGCTTTGTCCTTGATATTATTATTCTTCCATCACCATCTTTATTTGTCAGTGACACTAATATGTTAACTAATGCTTGGAAACCAGATAATGCACTTTCATCATGACTGTTTTGATCGTCACTTTTCAATGCTGAAACTTCTTCTGAGAGAGCTAATTTATGTCCATATCCACATACGACATACCTGAGAGCCCAAAGATCTTCAAAACTAAATGATATTAAAGAGGGATAGAGATAGACGAATAACTAGTAAAGAGTCATAAAAGATATACCTTGTGAATTATATTGCACTCTTCTATATATCTCAAGAGCTTAAACAGGTTTATGTTGTCAATATTGTGGGAAAATAGGAACTCGGTTATGGCCATGGATAGGGATGGCAACGGATCGGATCTAGACCGGATCCTACTAGATCCAGATCCGTTTTTCATACCTGGATCCAGATCCATCGGGTCCATAAAAATCAGATCCAAATCTGGATCCACCGAGTCCACGGATCGGATCTAAATCCACATGTAAAAAACTTTGCCTTGCTAAGAATGTAACCTTGCTAAGAATTTTTTTTTTGAACTGACAAACGATTTTTACTTAGCTAATAGTTTACTGTGTTTCAATTTTGAAATGTTCATATGAGATATTTTGTTCGTTGTCTCGTTTTGATTGTGAGATATTAATTGAAAATGTTGGACAATGACAATAGTTGTGGAAAAATGCTGACTAGTATTTCCACAATGCAGAACTTGCATGTGCTTGGAATCTTCACAAATGAAGTGAATATAATTTTAACTACTTGTCTATGAAGATGTTAGTCATTCACTAATATAACATTGATTTTATTATCGAAGTTACCTCTTTTATTTTTTGGTTTTTGAGTTAACGCGGGGATAAATTAAACTTGTTTTGAGAATTAAACTTGCAAGGATGTGCTTAGCAATTTTAAGAAAATACTTATAAAATTATATTCTAGGTTATGAATATATTTAATAAAAAACGGATCCACAGGTCGGATCTGGACCGGATACAGATCCCAAATACAAGATCCAAATCCAATCCGTCAGAAACGGATCCGGCTCCGATCCGGATCCATCGGGTTCAGATTTTGAAGATCCATATCCTATAAAACGGATCTGGACCCACCGGACCGGGTCCAGGATCCACTGCCATCTCTAGCCATGGATGAATCAAAGCCACTTTTACTTCCCTCAGCATTACAAACAGGGTCAAAGTTGCTTTGACAGTTGTCATTATGTAAAACTTGTAGAAAAGCCCGAGTGAGGACCATAATTATTTGAATATATCTTCGGTTGCCTGGCCCTAAAAAATTGCGAAAGCATATGAAGTAACTCTCCAAGTGAGAATGCACAAGTTCCAACTGAAAACCAAACAGATCCATTAATTGGATGTTTCTTCAATGTGAAACAGTAGGAAGTAAAACACAAGGAAAAGAATATTAAAGTGCTAGGTAGTGATGGGATGGTTCTGAGTGTCTGATGGAAATGATTGAAAATATTTTCGTACCTGTGAGAGTGTAATTTTTGAGTTGTACATGCTGACAAGAGAATCAGCTAAATTATGAGCTTCATCTATGACAACAACACTATCTTTTAAACTTAAACCAAGTGATTCACGTGATGATTTTGAAAGAAGAGATTGATAAGGAAGAACCACAAGATCTGCTGTGTGGACCATGCTTCTTGAGCCATAGTAAGGGCAAGTTTTTAAGTCATGTCCAATCTGAACAAGATCCTCAATATCCAGAGGCCCTTGTTGAGAAACCTCATTTCGGAATTCTTTTCCTCTTTTTTGATTTCTAAGCATTGGGCATCCTGAGGAAGTCTTGGACCTCGCTCTGCCACCAGCTCTGATGTTCAGCATATAAGTTGGTAAATGAAGTTGAAAAGTTCTAATTTGGAGCATAATACTATTTATCATAAGCTGGATATAAACAAATACATCCATGACTTCCTTAAGTAATAAATCACGTATTCATATAAAGATCATGTCAGTTATTGTAACGCTATTTCTATCAGAACGTGATTCTGAGCAGCATTGGCATTGTAATCCCAGTGAACATCCAATTGTAGCGTAAAATTATGTCAATTTTTTTAAAAAGGTTTCTAACTTCATGTTATAACCTATTAAACTGGGAAAAGCATGTTGAGAAGAATTACATTTGAATACTACCAGAATGGAGCTCTAAATCAGCTTATGCCAGAGATGACTACCTATCAACACATTTATACACCTCGTCGTGATGGTTCTTTTACCATCTATATGTTAACTAGCAAACTCATGTGTCAAAAGGAACAGGCTGAGAATCTAGCTAGGCATACCTTTGTTTTAGATATTTTAGAGATTTCTTTCTTCCTACTTTTTTGAAGCTCTGAGTAGAGCTACCTAGCTTCAACACCTCTAAAATGAAAACCAATAGATCCAGGAAATACACATTAGAAAAGTCTTCCAAAAAACTTCAACAAGATTGCATTTTTTTATTTATAAGGAAACGGGAAGCTCGAAAAGCAGACTATCTTGAATACCTTGATTAATGCAGAAATTCTTCCTAGACCCTAAGCATACAACATTTACTTCATCCGCAAATTTAGTCTTCCTTAACTCCTTTATGAATTGTGAAAGTTGTGAATGTGTCCGGCTGCAAAAGTAAATATTGGGTCTAGCCTCTTCCTCTTCATCTTCCATGCTATCTTGGCCCTTTTCTTCCTCACTCGAGGAATTAACCGACACCCCACCACCCTTCCTTTTAGGTCGTCCTCCATTTTCATCTTCACTCTCATACTCTTCAACCAAAAACTCCTCTTCATCCATACCCTCAACCTCGTGTTTTGTCAGTAAATTATTTACCTTTTCGATGTCAGTATCTTCCTCCTTCCCACCCCTGTTAGTAATTAAAACTCTGACAACTTCCCTTTATCCTTTCCTATCAATTTTTTTGTTGAACCCCATTTGCTTCTTTTCCTTTGTCTTCTTCTCAGGTGATTTGGTATCTTTATTAATAACAAAATTCCTCATCCAATCTGGTTCATCATCAGCCCCCAACTGATCTTCTCGTTTCCCGCTTAAATTTGAAGAAGAATCCATCTGAGTTTTCTGCTGTTGCTTTCTATCGACAAGCCATTGAAGAGCACTGCAAATTATACTGAGCGTTTTACCAGTCCCTGAATAGCGATTGAAGAAACCCAACAGAGTGAATTTGAGAAAAGGCAGAGAGGAAGCCTTTCACAATAAATGCAGTCACATCCAATGATTCTAGCTCAAACCATATAGAATGTGTGTATTGGTGTTATATACATAATACATATAACAAGAACTAATAAACTTCAATCCCAAACTAGTTGTGGTTGACTATATATCCACTATACCCGTGCTACAATACGGTGTCATCTCAATTTATGCGACACTTTTTGTTTTTCGACTGTCAATTTTACTAATCTATGAAGTTAAATTAGATAGATTAACTCAATATTATAAAATTAAAATTTATATATTCAAAAACTATTATAAGTTGTGATACGTCTCATGTCAATATGACAGAAAAATACATTATAAAATGTTAAGTCTAAGTTCACATAGTTTGAATCTCGAAAATCGAAGAGTGACATATAAATTGGTACAGAGGAGTATATATATGGGTTGTTTTATTTTGTGCTTTCATCTACACAATAATAGACAGTAACTAGCTCTGAATGGGATTCTACATTAGCATCGATGTTGTTAAACAAGGTAATATACCCGTGATATACAACATTGTATATCACGAGTAATGGCTCATCTCGGACCGCAAGCCCAATCTCAACCAAGAGCCCATCACATGCAAAATGCCCATCACGGGCACACTTGTATATTTGGTATATATTTGTAGTATATTGTAGTGTAAAGGTTACCTTAATTAGTCTTGTACACTTACCATAATTGTAGAGTTAGAATTATGGTAGAATAAGGTTTTAGGAGTAGAATAGGAATAGGATTCTCCTATTATGAAAATATGTAACTTGTATATATACTTTTCAATTAATGAAAATAATGAAGGGGGTTATTTCTTTCATGGTATCAAGAGACTAGGTCTAACAAAAATTTTCTCTCCCAAATTTTGTGTCCCTCTCGGCCGAAACCCCCCCCCCCCCTCGGGTTTCTTTACCAAAAAAAATTAGTCTTCTGGTCTCAAAATCTCTCTTATTATTCCCAAATTTCCCCTCCTCCTTTGTTCTTTCAATATGTCTAAGAACAATTTTCATCCTGCCCTCATGGTTTCTAACATCAAGAACAACATCCATATTGTGCTTGAGATGGAAAACGTCAAATATGCGATGTGGGAAGAATTGTTTAAAATTCACGCTATCTCCCATCAAGTTATCCATCACATAATTCCTCCCGCTGCACCAATTCCCGCGGAGGATCCTCAGTTATGGATTACTTTTGATGCTACCGTTCTTCAGTGAATTTATTCCACTATTTCGGTTGACCTCTTACAGACGATTATTGAGCAGGATACCACGGCTATGGCTACCTGGAATAGATTGTGTGACATATTCCAAGATAACCAACATTCACGTGTTGTCACACTCGAGCAGGAATTCTCTCTAGTTCGCATGGAAGAATTTCCAAACGTATATGCATATTGCAAGAAACTCAAAGAGTTAACGGACCAACTCCGTAACGTTGGCGCACATGTAACAAATAATCGTCTGGTTCTACAACTGGTTTCCGGTCTTTCTGAGGCCTATAATGGCGTTGGGACTCTCCTTCGTCAAAGCAACCCACTTTCCGCTTTTTATCAAGCACGCTCCATGCTTACTTTGGAAGAAGCCGGTTTGGCTAAAAAGGCAGCTACCGAAGCAAGCCTAGTCGTCCTAATGACGTCCTCCACAAATTCTTCAGGTTTTGTTGATAATTCAAATGAAAACCGTACTCATGGTGGCGACAAAAATAATCGTAAGAATAATAACAAAAACCGCGGGGTCAAACGCGGCGGTTCCGGTGGTCAGAAGTCTGGCAGTAGGCCCCGTCCAGTCAACAGTGGGCCTCCTCCCTACTGGTCCCAACAGTGAGGCCCATGGCAGTGGGGCTGGGGCAATGGGTCGTGGGCCAGTAACCCCTATTTTCCAGCAGCTTCAGGCAGCCAGTGGGCTGTATAGTCAAATTTTAGGCCCAACATTCAACATGCAGGCTCTCGGTTCGGTACTGGGCTGGGGCAGCAGGGTGGTCTGCTTGGGCCTCGGCCCATACAAGCATTCTCGGCAGTGGGCCCCACATCTACTCACACCGACATTGAAGCCGCAATGCACACACTTGGGTTGACGCAACCGGATCCAAATTGGTACATGGACACCGGCGCAACGATACACATGACCTCCGATCAAGGTACTCTCTCGTCTTATGCCAATTTGAGCAACCCTCGTGGTATAATTGTCGGTAATGGTAACTCTATTTTAATTCAGGGTTATGGTCATAAAACTCTATCTCCCCTCAATCCTCCCCTTATCTTGAAAAATACTTTACATGCCCCAAAATTGATTAAAAACTTAGTGTCTGTCCGAAAATTCACCACTGACAATTCCGTTTCTGTTGAATTTGATCCTTTTGGTTTCTCTATGAAGGATTTCAAGACGGGAAGTCCTCTCATGAGGTGTGATAGTAGGGGAGATCTTTATCCTATCACACTCGGTTTCAGTATATCGAGTCAAGCCTTGCCATCAGCCTTTGCAGCCATTTCTCCTTCCTTGTGGCATGCTCGCCTTGGTCATCCGGGATCCTCTATTTTATCTATTTTAAATAAAAAGTTTTATTTCTTGTAAGGGTACGAGTCGTACTCCACTTTTTCAATCTTGTTCATTAGGAAAAATTGTTAAGTTGTCATTTGTAGACTCAAATTCTCATACTTCAATGCCATTTGATATTATTCATAGCGACCTATGGACGTATCATGTTCTAAGTTCGTTGGGTCATCGGTATTATGTTCTTTTTTTGGATGATTATTCTAAATTTTTGTGGACGTTTTCAATTGCAAATAAATCTCAAGTGTTTTCCGTCTTCATAAAATTTAAAGCATTCATTAGAACACAATTCGAAAAAGAAATAAAAAATATTCAGTGTGATAATGGAAAAGAGTATGATAATAGGGTGTTTCGGGAGTTCTGTGCTAATAATGGGATCAATTTTTATTTTTCGTGTCCTCATACATCTTCACAAAATGGGAAAGCCGAACGCAAAATTCATTCCATAGATAACATTGTTCGCACTCTCTTAATTCATGCTTCCGTACCCCATATTTTTGGCATCATGCTCTTCAAATGACGACATATCTCCTTAACATAATTCCTTCCAAAGGTCTAACATATTCTTCCCTCCTCCAAATTTTATATAATAAGAATCCTTCTTATTCTCATCTTCGGGTTTTTTGGTGCTTGTGTTATCCGTTATTCCCATCCACCACAACTAACAAACTTCAGGCCCGGTCTACTCCGTGTGTGTTTTTGAGTTATCCGTCTAATCATCGTGGTTACAAATACTTTGATTTATCATCCATGAAAATCATCATTAATCGCCATGTAATTTTTTATGAAACCCAATTTTCATTTACTAAAGTTCATACTCCCGAGCCTAGTTCGTATAATTTTTTGGATAATGGTATATTCCCGTATATTACTCATTATTTTTTGGACATGTCCCGCACCCAAAATCCTCCAGCGGGCCCATCGCTCACCGGCCCCACTGCTCCGCCGCACTTCAAATACTAGATCGCTCAAATGATTGCGACCCAAACTCGAATTGGTCCAGCCTCGCCTCTTGCCGATTTGGGCCAAGAGCCCATCGTCAGCCGCCACCCGTCTCCGAACTCAGCAAATTCCCAAAATTCACTAAATTCTTCCTCGAGTCATAGACCGGTCACTCATAGTCAGTGGGGTATTTTTACACCTAAAATACATGTTAATTTACATTCTAATGTCTCTAAATCCCCCTTGCCCCGTAATTATGTGTTTGCCTTAAACGACCCGAATTGAAAAATTGCTATGACTGATGAATATAATGCTCTTATTGATAATAAGACGTGGGAGTTGGTGCCCCGTCCATCTGATATTAATGTTATCAGGTCTATGTGGATTTTTGCTCATAAGGAGAATTCAGATGGTTCATTTGCTCGACATAAGACGCTGCTTGTGGGTGATGGTAAGACTCAGCAAGTTGGTATAGATTGTGGGGAGACGTTCAGTCCGGTGGTCAAACCGGCTACCATTTGAACTGTGCTTGGCTTGGCTCTTTCAAAGACATGGCCTATTCATCAGTTGGATGTCAAGAATGCTTTCTTACATGGTGATCTCAAGGAAACAGGCTATATGCATCAGTCGTTGGGATTCAGGGATCCCAACCGTCTTCATCATGTCTATTTGTTGAAGAAGTCCTTATACGGGCTTAAGCAGTCTCCATGGGCCTGGTATACAAGGTTTGCTGACTATATTTCGACTATTGAGTTCACTCACAATAGGTCAGATAATTCTTTGTTCATCTACCGTCGTGGTTCGTCATTGGCCTACATTCTGTTGTATGTGGATGATATCATTTTGACTACTTCTTCCGATGCCTTACGCCAGTCTATCATGCTCAGTTCTGAGTTTGCTATGAAAGACTTAGGTGCCTTGAGTTATTTTTTGGGGATTGCCGTCACTCGTCATTCCGATAGATTATTCTTGTCTCAACGGAAGTATGCAGCTGAGATCATCGAGAGGGCTGGGATGTCATCCTGTAAGTCTATTTCCACTCCAGTTGATACAAAGCCCAAGCTTAGTGCCGCAGTAGGCGTTCCCTACGAGGATTCGACCCGCTATCGCAGTCTTGCAGGGGCCCTTCAGTATCTTACCTTTACCAGATAGGATATTACGTATGATGTCCAGCAGGTGTGTTTATTCATGCATGATCCCAGAATTGAGCACAAGAATGCACTCAAACGCATCATTCGGTATATTCAGGGTACACTGGACTATGGTTTGCATTTGTATCATTCATCGACATCCGCACTTGTCTCATACACAGATGCTGATTGGGGTGGGTGTCCAGCTGAATGGAATAGGGTTCGTAGGGAAATGCTGGAAATTCTCTTCTCTCTTCCATCTCTCGTCAAAAGATTAGCCTTTTTCTTCCCCAAATTGAAGTTCAAAGGGACTAGGGTTTTCTTTCTTCGGTTTCTTCCTTCAGCAATTTCATAAAGTGTGCAGGCATTTCTAACAGTTGTATTTCCCACCCTTAGCTGTGCTCAGTGTATGTTTTTGTTTTGGGAAACTGAAATACCCCACTCCCCCCCCCAAAACCACATAAAAAAACTAATTATCTGCCCCATACCCTTTTTAAACTAATTATCGTTGTAATTCTCGCCCAAAACTATTTACCCGACATATCCCTCGCCCAAACCTTTTTCTTTGTGATACCATCACAATATATTTATATATCAATATGGTATAATGAAGGAACAAAAGAATGACTGAAGTAGTTTTTCATGATACCATCTCAGTATATTTATATATCACTATTTATATTCCATGATACCATCTTTGGTGATGGATGGACCGACGCAACAAATTCAAGGGGAGGTAACATGGTGTATGTTATTCGTAGATGACATGATCCTGATTGATAAGACTCGCAGCGGAGTGAACGCTAAGCTTGAGGTTTGGAGACAGACTCTAGAGTCTAAAGGGTTCAGGTTGAGTAGGACCAAGACGGAAAACTTGAAGTGCAAGTTTAGTACCGGGAGCGACCATGAGACAGACGTGGAGGTGACGCTGGGTACTTAGGTCATTCTAAAGAAAGGAAGTTTCAAGTATCTCGGGTCTATTATCCAAGGGAATGAAGAGATTGATAACGATGTCACATACGTATTGGTGTAGGGTGGATGAAATGAAGGCTCTCATCTAGAGTCTTATAAGATAAAATGTGCCACCAAAACTTAAAAGGCAAGTTCTATAGTGTGGTGGTTAGATTGAATATGTTGTATGGGGCGAAGTGTTGACCAGTCAAGACTTCACACATCTAAAAGATGAAAGTTGTGGAGATGAGGATGCTGAGATGGATGTGTGGGCATATAAGGAGGGATAGGGTTAGAAATGGTGATATCCGGGACAGAGTGGGAGTGGCCTCGGTGGAGTATAAGATGCGGAAAGCGGGGTTGAGATGGTCGGGCATGTGCATAGGAGAGGCATAAATGCCTTAGTGCCGAGGTGTGAGAGGTTGGCTATGGACGAGTTCATGAGGGGTATAGGTAGGCCGAATAAGTATTGACGAGAGGTAATTAGACGGGATATGATGCAAGTGCAACTTACTGAGGACATGACCTTAGATAGGGGGTTGTGGAGGACACAGATTGGGGTAGAAGGGTAGTAGCTAGTTGAGCGTAGTGCTACTTACGCTTACATATTGGTAGTTGTAGTGTTATTATTGTAGCCCTGCTTCATTTATTATACTAGTAGGCGCAGTATTATTTTATAGTTCTTTGTCCTTTGATTTCTGCTGTTGCATGTTCTTTCATGTACTTTGTTTATCTTATTTACCTGCATTAGTTACTGCTTCTTCTTTTTTCAGAATGTTTTATCATGGCGTATTAGCTTTTGCTACTCTCATTTTCATACGATTTTAAATTTCTTGTCCAGGTCTGACCGTTTCTCTTGATTTTGCTTGTGCTTATGCTTTTTCTTTAGCCGATGGTCTTTCGGAAATAACTTTTCTACTTACAAAGGTAGAAGTAAGGTTTGCGTACACTCTATCCTCCCCAGACCCCATGTTGTGGGATTTCATTGGGTATGTTGTTGTTGTTATTGTATTATGGTCTTGAGAAATGTGTCATTAAAGGAACCCTCCATGATACCATCACAATGTATGTATATAAGACAAATGTATCATAGAGTTTTTTTCGAGAAAAAAGTGTCTTTTTTTAATAAACAAACATGATCATTCATGATATACCATCTTAGTATATTTATATATCATGATGATATTATGCAGGACAAAGAGAATGACTGAAGCAGTCTTTCATGATATCATCTGAGTATATTTATATACCATGTTGGTATCATAACTGAGAGGGAGGGGGACATCTCGGGTAAACAATTTTAATTTTGCAGCGAGCATGGAAAGTAATAGGGATAGAGGCGGGTAAATAGTTTGGTTTCATGGGGTATAAGTGATATTTCCCCTTTAGTTTTTTCCTTTTTCTTTCTTGAGGAGGTACTCATGTGTGCGATTTGTGGCTATCTATTATGCTTTTTAGGAAAAATACATGGACTGCATTTTGAATTATACTCGAAAAGTTGAGTTTACACTCTAATTATTCTGGCTATTTATTACTTTCTCATTAACTAAGTAGGCGTTTGGACATGTGATTTCATCTCATGAGATGAAATCAACGTTTAGACATGTGATTTCATCTCATGAGATGAAATCAAATCATCCAAAAAGGCATGATTTGATATTCCAAATCATGATTTCAATTTTTTAAAATGTAAAAGTTGACTCATACATTTATATTTAATAAAAAAAACATCCATAAGTTGGTAGATATATCTACCAATCATGTTTATCTACCATTTATATCAAATGTTAAAAGATCTACAAGTTGATAATATATTTACAACAAATTTACTCTTATCAACCATATGAGAAGATTATATTAAAGAGTAGTTACACTACAACTATTGTTCAATTTTTCATTTTATTAAACTAGAGTTTGATCAATTAATGTTGTCTTTTTTTTAGAAAAATATTCTAGTAGTGTATTAATTTTGTTATGAACAATGACTTGCTCATTTGGTAATATTGTATAATAATTGGAATTATTTTGATGATTTTCACAACTTGTGGGATTTTTATGTCTATAAAAAAATACAACTTAAGAAATTTAAATTGCATGTCCAAATAAAACTTCAACTTCAAATCATCATGATTTCATTTCATATTTCAGATCATGTCCAAACGGCTCCTAAAAGTGTAGTTAATGCCTCTTTGTGAGCTGATGTGACACAAAATATAAAAATAATTATAAAATGCCCGTTCCATTAAAATTTATTTATTTCTTTCTTTTTTTAATTATAAAATTCGACAGAGTGGGAGTGATCTCGGTGGAGGATAAGATGCGGAAAGCGAGTTTGAGATGGTTCAGGCACGTGCAGATGAGAGACACAAATGTCCTAGTGAGGAGGTATGAGAGGTTGACTATGGACGGGTACATGAGAGGTAGAGGTAGGCCGAAGAAGTATTGGGGAGAGGTAATTAGACGAGATATGACACATGTGTAACTCACCGAGGACATGACCTTAGATAGAATGTTATGGAAGATACGGATTATGGTAGAAGGGTAGTAGGTAGTCCAGCGTAGTCTTACCTACGCTTACAAACTGATAGTTGTAGTGTTATTATTGTAGGTCCGCTTAGCCTATCATACTAGTAGACACAATATTTCTTTATTGTCCCCTGTCGTTTGATGTATCCTGCTATGTGTATTTTATTTGTCTTATTTACCAGCATTAGTTATTTGCTTCTTTTTCAGAATTCGCTATCATGACTTAGTCACTTTGTTTGTATTACTTTGCTTGTGTTTGTGCTTTGTCTTGAGCCGAGGGTCTCTCGCAAATAGTCGTTCTACCTACCAAGGTAGAGGTAAGGTATGCGTACACTCTACCCTTCTCAGACTCCACGTTGTGAAATTTCACTGGATATGTTGTTGTTGTTGTTTTTTAATTATAAAATTCAGATTTTTGTAATCCCACCCCACCCCACCCCTCTTTCTTCTTCATTTCTTCCCCATCTCACGAGCTCGTCCAACTTCTGCCACTGTGGAGCTCTGACAATCTCGTCTCCGGCGATCACAACGACCCATTTCCCCTCTTTATTTCGCCGCCCCCATCACTTTAATTTTCTGCGTTTTTCCTTTCTCTACAACTTCTCTCTACAAAAAAAAACTCTCTAGATGGCTGCCAATTCTGGTTTAATAGTTATGCCGCCGTTGGACGGTCACTTCAGGATGTCAGACCCAACTTCCCATGTAGAATTCCAAGACGAATCCAACCCAAAAAGAATCAGCCTCCAAATTCAATCACATCTCCGTTAATTCGCCCAAAAACAATATCAATTACTGTAGTGAATTTTGAAGAACAACTCACATTTGCTTTTATTTTCCAAGCAAAATCTAGTATGATTCAATCCAAAATTTTCATTTCAATGGCAGGCGCCCCGACGACATCTCATATGATATCTGACATATTTTTTCAAAAAAATAAAGGGAAAAGGAAAAAGATTAAGTTATAATAAATGATAATTAATAAATATAATTAATTGTGAAACCAATAACAGAATGACACTTTTAGAAGATATAATTATTGTTGCTGGTGGTGGTAGATATAATGTTTCCGGTGAGATGAGATGGGGTGGTGTGATGGTTTAGTGATGAAAAGATATAATTATATGAGGATTTTAATGATTAATTAGAGATTAATTAGTGTAAATATAATTAACAAAAGAAAAATCAAATGAATAAAGAAAAAAATAATATAAAATTAAAATTTAGAAGTTTTTTGATGTGGGGCGCGAGTGTGTAACACCTCCCCTTGTGCAAACCATTATATGTGTATCAATGAGTCATTAAATACACTTTTTAGATGATCAAGAGGTAATACGTCGTCCGATAAATTGGAGTGTAAACTCAACTTTTCAAGTATAGTTCAGGATGCAATATATGTATTTTGTCTGCTTTTTGTTATCCTATTCTATACATTATAGTATACATGTAAAAACAATAATATAATTTTAATTTTTTTTGGGATTGTTCATTTATTTGTGAAATTGGGTAAGGCAAAAGAAGGAGGACGAAAAGTTGAGTCTTTGGGAGATTTGGACAAGCATACATTTGTAATGCTAAAACTCTTTTTCAGCTGTGTTAATATGGTTACATTGGTTGAGCACAATTATTTTATTTTATTTTTTGAAAGTACGCGGTTATTACATTTTTTTTTAGTTTCAAGTTGAATTGTCTTCGCACCGATTCCCCACACTTGGGTTATTTTTGTGAATTAGATCTTCCACATTTATTCATTGTGTTTCAACTCTTCAACATACTTATAATTATAGAATAACTTGTGGATGGCAAAGTAAAAATATGTCATCGACTTAAAACAAAATTCATACATACATTCTAAATTAGGGGCGGAGCTAGAGGGACAAAGATTCATTCGAACCCTCTTCGTTAGAAAATTGTTTGACATATATAAGACCAACCTTTTTTTATGCATATATGGTATATGCTCAAATCTGTAGGTGAAATCAGATATAATTTTTCAACTTACTCTAGTAACAAAAACAAATGCTTACTACAGTTTGCAGTTACTCCGGCAAAATAAAACCATAGTCGACATTGCTCATACAATACAATCCTTGCATAAAGTCAAATTAAATTCTTAAATAATCACTTTTCAGCTCCTGTAATTAAAAAATGTCAGTCAGGGAGTTTCACTTAGTAAAATTTCGAACTCCATAATAGAGACAGTTTTTAAAAACAGGGCTATGGACGCTATTTCTACCGAGAAGCTTAACTAAGTTGATTTAGCCCAATTAGTTTGGGCCCAATTCAAGCCCATCATAACTACACTCACAACCCTAAAAGCCTCCTTCCTTCTTAACTACTACTCCAACTATAAGCACTTCCTATAGGGTTTCTGCAACTGTAGCGTAATGGTAAGTCAAGCTAACCTCTTAACCTCCATCATATGCATACCATGTATCTTCATCCTGTTTTCCTATGAACGTATACTTTTTCGTTTTCCTTAGCAGACATCTGATAAAATTGGAACGATACAAGAATAATCATGAATTGTTACATAAAAATAAAATTGATGAATTATAAAGCATGCACAAATTTAAAAAATGGTTCAATTGTTAGAAAAAAGTAGAGTATGTTTTTGTAATTGGATGTGGATTGTTGTACTATAGGGTAAGGGAACAGGAAGCTTTGGTAAGAGGAGGAACAAGACCCACACACTATGTGTGAGGTGTGGGAGACGGAGTTTCCATCTCCAGAAGAGCCGTTGCTCTGCTTGTGCTTACCCTGCTGCCCGTAAAAGATCATGTAATACTTTGTTTTTCTCGTTATAATCATTCCCTTTCAATATATAATATCAGTATATCAGTCCTCTGATACTTCTTTTGTATGCCTTCCTGAATGAATGATTTTCAGACAACTGGAGTGTGAAGGCAATTCGTCGAAAGACAACTGGAACTGGCCGCATGAGGTATCTTCGCAATGTTCCTCGAAGGTTCAAGACCAACTTCAGAGAAGGTAAACACTACGGCTTACCTTTATGCTTGAAAGTCCTTTTGTTTCTGCATTTTATGATTGAATTCGCATTTTCATCTAGGATTAAATGTTTGTTTGTTAGGGTGGGAATTGTTTTACAGGATTTATGAAATCATTTTCCAGCATTTGGTTCCTTTGTATGTTAAAAATGTTTCCTTTATTTATAGACAAAAGTCGATTTTCTTTACAGATATCAATATACGTGCTTAAACCAATATTTAAATATTATTTTCAACCTTTAATGCTAATATAATCATTTAACACTATTGTTATATGTTGTCTCCACCTTGTATGAGTATCATATGTCACCTACTTTTGTATCCAACAAATGCTGGAAAATGATCTAGAAAATAAATTTTGAAGGCAATATTTTTCATGAAACAATTTTATGTCGTACCTAGCCAATGCCCTATAGGTTTTCTGGGTTGAATAGGTATTAGTTCAGCGTGAAAGATGCACATCTATAATTCAGAGTGGTTGTCCCTTTTTTTAGTCGGCTAAGTTGTTGCTTTGGACATTGCCAATTGATGATCATGAATATCTGGTTGTAACTTGTATGGGATAATAATAAACTTTAAATTGTTCGTCCAGGTTGTGAAGCAGCTCCAAGGAAGAAGGCAGCAGCTTCCACTTAAGGATTTTGAGGCAGTTATTTGAGAGTTGAGAGGCTATTAGTGGTAGCTTCATTTTCATATTTCTAAGTGTTAGATCAAGTAAAATTTTGGGGAACCTTCTATCTTGGGTTTTAGTGCCCTTTGAAAGATTGATGTGCTTGAAATTTTCAAAGTATCTATTCCAACTTGCCATTTTTATAAAGGATCTTGAGACTTCCATCACTTATTGGTTCTGAGCTTCCTGTCCAGTTATTATGTTACCTTGATGTTGTTCAAATTTCTCATTTAAAATCTGTTGCCGTATGAAATGATAACATTTATTATATTACCTCGAGGTTGTTTTAATTGCTTATTTCAAATGATTGGGTTGGATGGGAAGTGATGAAAATCGTCTGTTTGCAATTCCTTTGTGCTTCTTCCTATTGCTCGATGTTTCTCTTAGCCCATCCGTGAAGGTGCTGAAGATACTGTAGTTACTGCACAATGTGCTGTCACCCTGACATCTTTTTGTTTATAGCTTGATTTTGGGCCTTAGTATGGTGATTGTGCAATAGTTATATAGATCTACATGTTAAATGTTCTATGGTGATTGTGCAATAGTTATATAGATCTACATGTTAAATGTTCTCATAGATGATTAGTTCAGCTTGTAGTATGAATTCTGATGCCTATGAAGTCTTGCATTTCTTGGTTACTACAAAAATGAAAACAGCCTTGCATATTTTTGTGCCTACGTCTCTGTGTATACAAAGTAGTCTCGGTAATTTTACTCATGAATAAGAAATTGCTCTCTAATCTCTTTATTCTTGGAAGCTTTCTTGTTTTCTGAAAAGTGATAGCGAATGTGTGGTTTTGGTATCGTAAGTGAAGTAACTCTAGGCTCCAGGGACGTAGAGGTGTCAACTGTCAAATGAATGGTCTGAGTCAAATTTGAGTTACTATCTAATCTAACCTAAATTTGCTGGAGTCAACAACAACATACCCAGTGAAATCCCACTCCGTAGGGTCTGGGGAGGATAGAGTTTACACAGACCTTACATCCACCTTGGTAGATAGAACGGCTGTTTCCGGAGACCCTCGGCTCAAGATAAAGCATAATCACAAAAGAAAAGAAAGAAAATTTAAACTCTAGAAAACTTTTAAGAATATCCTAGGGTTTCTGATTTGCTCAAATGTGAGACTTTTACTCAAATTTGTGGGATTTTTCCGTTGTTCCAGACTTGGTTTTGGACTGAGGGTGAGGGTATTTCTTAATCCCAAACAGATGTGGGAGAAATGTATTTTGATTTAAAATTTGCAAAAGAAAAGATAGACCAATAGGAATCGTTCATGCGAAAGTGGAATCGGACAAAAGTCATTAAAAGTTTCGTCCTGGTTACAGAGAAGCAAGAAGAGAGAAGGGTGAAGTTTTACCTTCATCTGGGTTGATACACGGTGGGGGTGGGTGAGAAAGAGATGAGTATTTACTATTTAATGCCTTTTCTCATCTAGGCCAGCACAAAACCGCAAAAGAGCAAAGCTATGCGTCATTACTAAAAATGGCTACGATGACGAGGTGAGAGAGGAGGGGCATTTGCTGGAGTCAAGATGGAGAAATTAATTTGTGTTAAATGAGTCCTCGCAATGCATGATTTAAGATTATTTTTTCTATTTGTTTGTATTTATTTTTGTAATTTTTAACTTGACCACTGATTTTCTACGGACAAACCTTCTCCTGCCACTCTTAACTTCCCCTTCTTTTAAAACTCACTGTATTCTTTCCCTTTTCGGGAGGATCGATTTTTATGTGTTGGATATCATATTTTCGTGGGCTATATTTGATACATCTATTCAAAAGTGCACATTAGGGGTGTGTTCCATAAGGAAGAATAAGTGAATTTCTTATTTATTCTCTCATGTTTGTTTAGTTAGTGAAAAATAAGTGAATTTCTTAGTTATTTTCTTTTTATTATTGAAAAAATATTTTTCCGAGCATTGTGGGCAGATCATCTGTCATTATCTTTGTATTGGCCTTCACAATTTTTCTGAGCGGCCTCTCATTAGGCAAGTTTCTGTCACTCTATCGAATATCGATATGGTTCGGATAGTATTTTGTTATAACAGCTGCCATTGCTAATTCATTTATTTGTGCAGGTGGGGTTGGCATATTAGACATGATAAAAAAGATTGAGCAAGGGCAGCATATAGGGTTCGATAACATCTGTGCATACAATTCTTAAGCGAAGCACTCATGTTCTTCTCGGCAATTTCTGTACTTTTAGTATTAGATCTCAAGTCTAGGCTTGTCAATTTGCATTTTGTATCTCTTGACTATATATATTTGATAGTCTACTATTTTCTGGTTTCAAACTCATCATCTCTCACGGCATTTCTCAAATGATTCTATTGAAGATACCTCCTATCATGAAATCTTTCAGTGAAAATGTCTATATTACCTCATAGTTTGAGTAAAAAGTTTCTACATTTGATGCTAGATACCAGGGCCCCTTTATTGTAAGGCGTCTAGAAGCCTAATTGTTGATTCTTTTGCCGTGTGAATGCATTTGAAATGAATGAAGAAAATAAAAAAAGAGACGTTGGAGCGAAGAAGGAATATAAGAAATGAGAAGTCGTGGTATGCAATCATCTTATAAAATTATTAAATGAAAGTCGAAAGAAGTCACAATAGCAAAGGGAGCAGCAGCTAGGCCATGTCTACCTTGTTAAAACGCAAGTATTCCTTGGGCCACCTCCGAGAAATACAATTTACCAACTGAACCGCGTAACTTTGAGGATAAATAACCTTTCTTTGTAACTTTAAGAAGAAGAAGAAAAGAAGAATTTAAGTGTTTACATAGTTAAAAACAAATCCTGTTTATGTGACGACGAATCCTCCTAATGAAAATAGATGATCCTCGTAACCAATCCCAACTAAGTTAGGATCATGCATAATCAACTGACTAATATAGTCGAAGGAAAGAAAGAAATTATAACTATAGGATATTTAATTCGCGAATTATAACAAGAGTACTATAGACGGATAAAGTATAAAATTTTCACAACCGTAACTTAACTTAGACCTACATCAATAGCTAGCTCTTCGTAGTACCTCATAAATAGGGGAATAAGTACTCCATCCGCCTCAATTTATGTGATACAATTTGTTTTAGTCCATCCTAAAAAAATGATACATTTTTCTTATTTTGCAACAATTTAACTTTAACATTTACCTTTTACGCTTAATGAGATGATAACCATACAAATATTTTGACTTGTTTCAGATTTCTTAAACTTTAGATCAAGTCAAACTATATCACATAAATTGAAACGGAGGAAGTAATAACCTATTCTAGCATTTGGTTGGTTCAAATTGTTAGTCTGAGACTCTTGAGTATTAAATCTCATCCTAGCAACCAGAAGAACATCATAGCCGACATTTTTCACACGTTTGAACTTATCTTGATTACACTTTTAACTTAGTTGGGTGGCCTGACTTTTAAAAGCAAAATTGAGCGATTCGTTGTCTTATAACAACAGCCAATAGAAAGGAATCAAATGTACAACACTTACTTTTTTTTTTTGGTACGATGTACAACACAACTACTTAGGCAACATAACTGCTTTCTATAATTTAGTCAAAGCAGAGGCCAGTTGGTATCCTGTTTCCATCAACTCTTCAAGACATTCTCAAAAACATGCACCGCACGTTCTTCCAACCATTCACTGAAACTAAGAATTAACACCAAATGCTCCTCCCACAATTCTCCATCAACAAAACATTTTGCCTCCACCTCTTCCATTCCTTTCTCTGTAGCCTTTTCTTCAACCACTCCATAACTTTACAAATTTTCATTCTTTTTCACCTCACAAACAACCCCATTTAATTAACTTTCTTGTGTTTTCGTCACAAGTTTCATTTGTAAAGATACATTTTTGCATGAATCAAGAAAGAATGGATCGATCAGTCTAGGAATATTTTTAATGGGATGTGTGAAATTGAAGGACAGGCAAACCTGAAAAATGATTCTTGAAACGAATAATAATTCAATGGCTGGATTCAAGTCACGTTTGGCCAATGATTCAGGGGTCACTAGCCCTCGTTCCCAAAAGAACCAGCCTTCAGGTAAGACATTTTCTTTCCTTATTAAAAAATATTGCAATCTTTTTCTTTGTGGGTGGATTCTTGATTTTTTTCATTCTCAATATTCACCTAGTGGCAGAGCCAAAAAAATTTCTAAACGGATTTAAAATATTAGGACATACACATGAAGAAGTCAAGGAGATTCTACCATCTATTATATATACCTAATAATAATAATTTTGATCTTATATAGAGAGTTAATTTTCCGACAACGAGGATTCGGATGAACCCCTTTGCGCTCCTATAGTTCCTCCCCTAATGCTTTACTTTTTTGATAAAAAAAAAGGTGAATTTTTGAGGGTCTTTAATGTTTGAACATATCTATAACATTAATTAAGGTTATCTGGCCAAAGCTAACAAAAATGCCATTTCTCCTTGAGGGGTAATTATTCAGAAATTTTTCATCTTTTGGGTGAGAACTAGTGTAAATGAATTGATATATAGGGTCGTGATACATATAATCAAAAGATATGGTTTCCATATTTTATGCATTTTCTCTTGAGCCGAGGGTCTTTCGGAAACGGTCTCTCTAACTCCAAGGTAGAGGTAAGGTCTGCGTACACTCTACTCTCCCCAGACGCCATTGTGTGGGACTACACTGGGTATGTTGTTGTTGTTGTTGATGCATTTTCCACATTGTTGAAAAACTAAACTCTTTTGGCTCATATTTAGATATGGAGTTGATGAAGGTAAAGTTTGCAAAGTTGCTCCTTGGTGAGGATATGTCTGGCGGAGGAAAAGGTGTTTCATCTGCGCTGGCTTTGTCAAATGCAATCACAAATCTAGCAGGTAATCATGAGTATATAACTAAAACTCCAAATTCAGCAGTTAATGAATTTGATGAAAATAGAGAGAACAAAGGAACTCAACTTCTTTTATCAATGTCCGGTATGTTTCTTTCTTTTCTCAATATGCAGCTTCCGTTTTTGGAGAGATGAAGAGATTAGAGCCAATGCCAGCTGATAGAAAAGCAAAATGGGAAAAGGAAATTAGTTGGCTTTTATCAGTCCCAGATCACATTGTTGAATTTGTTCCTTGTAAACAAATATCAAAATATGGAACAAACATGGAGGTACATACCTCACTCCCTCGAACTCTTTGTTCCATATTTCATATATCGACCCATACAACAAGAGTATGTTATTTCTTTATCAGGTTATGGTAACAAAGCAGCGATCCGATCTTCTAATGAATATTCCAGCACTACGCAAGCTAGACACAATGCTTATTGTAAGAGAAAGTTCTTTTTTTTTTCTCCTTATGTTATTACAAAATGATCTAAATTGTCATCATGGATGCTTATGCCTGGATTAATGACCAACAGGATTGCTTAGATGGCTTAGCCGATCAAAATGAGTTCTCCTATGTATCAAAAGATGATGAATCACAGGAAGGAAAAAACAGCAGGAAAGATGACAAATGGTGGCTACCGACTCCTAAGGTTCCTCCTAATGGCTTGTCTGATCCTATGAGGAAATGGCTGCGATTTCAGAAGGATTCGTTAAACCAAGTTCATAAAGCAGCCATGGCCATAAATGCTCAAGTCTTGTCAGAAATGGAGATCCCAGAAAGTTATATAGAATCCCTACCTAAGGTATGAAAAAAGAAATAAATCATGAATCTTACTTCTAATTTAGGGGGCTTTTTTCATTTTTGGCCCGTCAGTTAATTATGGGCGGTAGCCAAAATATACAAAACATATACACTAGTTATGTATAGTTATTTGTCTGTTATTATATATTTCTGTATACAATATGTATAGTAAATGTATATTTATACTTAATATACGAAATCGATACATTTGTTGTCTATTATTTTTTTTAGCTGTCCAAAAATGTAATTATCCCATTAATTTACTTCAAGCTAATGATCTTGATTTAGCATTTCCTTTTTACCATGTTTAGAATGGAAGAGCAAGCCTAGGAGATTCGATCTACAAAAGCATCACTGAGGAATACTTTGATCCAGATTACTTCTTCACAACTATGGACATGTCTTCAGAACATAAAATTTTAGACCTCAAGGACAGGATCGAGGCTTCTGTAGTCATCTGGAGAAGAAAGATGAATGCTAAAGATGGGAAATCATCCTGGGGTATAGCTGTTAGTTTTGAAAAGAGAGAAATCTTTGAAGAAAGAGCAGAAGTTATCTTGCTAATTCTTAAGCAGCGCTTCCCTGGAATTCCTCAATCAACACTAGACATTAGTAAAATACAATACAACAGAGTACGTATGAAGCGTGCACGTTTTATGATTTTCTTTCAATTTCATATTCTAGAGAATCTAGACTTGTTTTCTTTGCTTCCATTAGGAAATTCAAGTTCTTTGTCATAATCCATATACAGTCAAACCTCTCTATAGTAGTCATCCTCTAAAACGATATTTTATTATGACTGCCAAGTTTTCTTTGGGACCAATTTTTCATGTTATGTTATATTATATGTTCTAGATAACAACATTTCTCTATAGTAGCCAAAACATATCCAGACAAACAACACTGTTATGGAGAGGGTTTGACTGTACTATTCGTTGTTCCTCAACTTGTTTCATATTTTCTTCTTTGGCTACACATGGCTAAACTAAAAAAATCAACATCATAGAGGATCTATTTCTTGGACTTCTACATAAATAATGAAACAAGATTTTCCTTGATTTTGCAGGATGTGGGGCAAGCTATCTTAGAAAGCTATTCAAGAATAATAGAAAGCAGGGCATTTACAATCATGTCACGAATTGATGACGTCCTCCAAGCAGATGCTATGGCCCAAAATCCTTCCAATGGAGAAGAAAAGCGACCACTATCAGATAAAGAAGAAGTAGGGAAGCTTAACTCTGCAGAGGATGGAGCTGCAATGACGCTTTTGGACTTTATGGGTTGGACACCTGATCAAGAAGACAACAACACAAAGAAAGCTTTGAAGGAGGATGCAACTAAATATGTTGATGCGAAGAGTCCATGTAAACCTCCTAACATAGTCACCAACAAGAGGTTTTCTTACCTAGAGAACTTAGGTATGTGTAGAAGTCCAACAGCCCGTCACTAATTGATGGCACTGCAGAATTTAGTTAACTCATGAGAACTGACAGCAGCTCGGCCTCAAATGTAAATGTTAAGATGGATCACATCCATCTAGGATTTAACTAAGCCATTCCTTTTTATAAGTAGGGAAAAGTTAGTAGACCTACTGGGTCTGTGGCACTTCTTTTGAAGTGATATACTATGTACAAGATGTCACCTTGTTAGAGAACAAAGTGAATTTTGGACTTTTTGCAAATAGTCCTATGTTAAGTTGTATGGCCTTTGGTCTTTAGATGTATTGGAAAGAAAGTCTGTAATACAGATTTGGTATCCATACAGTTAACATTACCATTCCTTTATCAGTAAAACTTTCCTTTAGTGAAAACCGTCTACTTGTTCACTGGATTGACTCACTAAGAAAAATTTAAAGCAAGGAGCCTTCTGTCGAAGTGACACTCAATTGTAATTGTACGCCCTCTTAGAAGTCAAATGTGCTTTTTCCGAAGTGTTGTTTACAATATCACGAAGGTTTAATGAACCAACAAGAATTACAACCGAGCAAAGATGATAAAATATCATAAGCTACATAGTCAGAAAGCAATGCTTCAATTGCCAGCAGATTTAATTTGTTGTAAAAGAGGCCTGAGGTAAGCTTCAATTTACACTTACAAGCTGTGACAGATAATACATCAATTACAAGATGAAGGTGAAGAAATTTGGATTGGGAAGCAATTTAAATCTTGCCACGTGGGCCGAGCTTTGGTGGAAGTTGGGGGCCTTTCTTGATTGGTAGGATATCCCCTGATGCAGTTGAACTGAAGTAAGCAAGAGTTGAGCCACCTCCCAATATCAAGAACTTGAGCAACAGACCTCTCTTTGTGAAAGGAGCAGCAAATGTCTCAAAGAACTTGCTCTACCAAATACAAAGTAATAGGCAAGACAGTTATAACTCAGTAATATTCCGGCGATCGATGTTGCAACTAGCTAGTCAATGATGAGATAACATACACAAATATTCTACACAGGCATGGAAGTTAATATGAAGCAATTTTCGAATTAAGAATGTGGGATGTTTCTACTAGGAAAAAGGCAAATATACCTGAAGGGGATTGTAGGGTGAAGGTGCATCTGATCCATACAAGTCCCACTGACCAGTGGTGTTGCCCAAATCCTCCAAGTCAAAGTACACACTCTTGTCACCATATTTTGCAACCACAGAACCAGCCCTACACAAACTTATCATAATTAGTCTAAGAAAAAAAGAAAAGAAAAATCTGTACAGGCCATAACTCATCTAAGATGAATAGAATAACATTTCTTAAGACCCTTCGATAAACTGATTCGATCTTTGAACTTTTTAACACCAAACCAAGTCCAGGTTTGACAGACTAAAACCTATGTACCTTGTTCACAAATAGAGGCGAATCCATAATTTAGTGTCCGTGATTACTTCAAAATGAGTGTGAATTTATTATATGTATTCATCTTCTTTTATACATGTACATAGTTTGAGCAGAAAGCAACGGATTCAGCTGAAACTGTCCTAATTCTGCCTCTTCGTGAAAGTATATGTGTGTCCTAGAGACAATCAGTGTTAGGACAAATGTACTTTATACACATTCGTATTATTATTAATGGAGATTAATATTTTGGCATTTGCAATTATTGAATTATTAGTTGATTGTTTATAATACTCTATAATATGCATCCCTAGAGGTTACGTTGTTATTAATAATGTAAAATATTAATATTATAACGTAACTCTTAAAATAGCCTCGACTAATGATCATCGAGAATGGGATATCGATGATATGTGATAAGTCGACATGTGGTCTGCATCACATCCTTAGATGATGTAGTATGTCTCACCTGCTACGAGTAATGGTTACTCGTGATGGACACATGAATACTTTGGAAGTATTGGTATACCCTGCTGATATACTGTTTGTTATACTTGTCTAAAGTATGATCATCGTGTCGGAGATAGAAGTCCTTAGACTTGAGGTCAATGCGCACCTTGTCTACAAAGTAATATACTTTGATCCTGTTCTAAGCTCAAATGCCTTATAGGTTGAGATACGGCTTGTATTGGGTACATTACGATGTGGATTAAAGGTGGTAGTTGAGCCAAGATTAGGATTCATTCCTCGAATGTATATTCGAGAGAACACTCAGCTTCTCAATGATATTAGGTTGACTAAGTCGTTGGCCAACACAATAGACATATTTAGAATATGGTCTAGTTGTCAACTAATATAGATGAGTACAATGATTAAGACATTTGGATAGACACTTGACAAATCCTAAGCTTGATTGGGTGTGTCGTGAATGAAAGGATTTTATCTTACCACATAGATGTTAAGTTTACTGGATTCGTGTAAACGTACTTCACATATTGAGTTCGTCTTGCGGCGCCGTCTAGGAGTTCTGCGTAGACCTTAATTTGATTAATGTCGATACGTGAAGGCATGTAGGGTCACACTATGTCGATTGTCTTTTCGATCTAAGGATGTATTGAGAGAGTATTAAATATTCGATTTAGAATCTAGATATTTAAATGAATAATGATTGTTTTAATTAAGTCAAAATTGAATTTTAGATTTAATTAAGAATGTGCGGAAAATAAACCGAGACGGGGTAGGGCCACGTCAAGCGCCGCGGCGCACACACCATAGGGTCGCGACGCTAATGACCTAATCTGTCTCGATTTATGGGCCAGGCCCAAGGTCATACTAATTTTCACCTATAAATACAGACATTCATTTCATTATTCAACACACTTAATTTCAGATTATTATTCTCTGTCTTAGAGACTTAGAATCAAAACACTCTCTCGAACCTCTGCCGGATTTCCTAGCTTTCCAAATGAGGAATACATTGAAGCTTGGAGCTTGCAATCGAAATGGCATTCACGTGCGCACCCACAGTTGATAAAGATTCCAGATATTGTAAACATGTAAGTACCATTCAAGTCTTACGTTTACAGTTTAAAATTATCCTATAGTCAAACAATTCTACGTTTGTTGGATTTGAAACAAGTTTTCAATATCCGCTGCGTACAACAACCCAACAAAAACCTACACTTCGCAAGTGCAAAAATATGCAGGTCTTCATGGTCGAAATTACACGGAACGGCTGAGGAAGTGAGGATGCATTCATGACATCCCATTTTGATGAACTAAATTTATATAATTACATGTATAAATATACAGTTTAAATTTTTGGAAAGAATATGTATTTGTTTTAAGTTGGAACCCTGTTATTACAATGGAAAGAGGAAAAATAGTTGTGGTACTTTGTATTCACTGACTTATAACTTGTTTGGTCAAGTTTTTAGGAAGTAAAAAGTGTTTTTCTTTTTTACTGAGTTGTAGCAGAAATTGTTTTCAAAAGCTGAAAAATGTATTTACTTCTAAAACTTTTGCCAAGCACATATTGTGCTTCTCTTATATTGGCAAAATTACTTTCAAATCGACTAGTCAAACACAAATTGTTACTCTCCAAAAATATTTTTTTAAAAACACTTCTGATAAAAAATACTTTCAAATAAATAGATATTGGAAACTTGGCCAAACATGCCATTAAAATGTTGGAGATCCTCATTTGGAGGTCATATAGTACCTTACCTTGATTTAGAGGGCTTCAAATTGAGGCGAGATGATTTAACATGAAGTTTAGTTCCAGCAATGGAGCTTCCAGCTAGGTCCTTGACACTGGTGCTGGGCTGCACTGCAGTAAGAGTTGCCATAGACGCCATTGGGCTCTGTCCAGACTAGCAAATAATTAGCTGTGTCTAATGTTGTTTAGCAAATGGTCTGATAGTGAATACGTTTGGTTTTATTGAATCTTTTTGCATGGATTCAAACATGACACGTTGGAAACTGGATATATTTCTAGAGATTTGGAGTCCCATTTGAGTGTTGACACGTGTGCTCAGGATGGATGATTCTCATAATCCTATCCCTTTTAATTAGACTGTAAATTTTGTGCAAGATCTATTTGTGTAAATTTTATTAGATGCAATGTCTGATAACATTTAGGCAAAGCACAAAAAAGACTTAACTTATCGATTTAGATAACAACAACAATAATATACCCAGTGTAATCTCATACAGTGGAGTCTGGAGAGGTTAAGATGTACGCAGATCTTATCTCTACCTTTGTGGGGTAGAGAGGTTGTTTCCATAGACCCTCGGCTCAAAAGAACATAGTCAATCCAAAAATTCACGGAAAATAAAACACCAAAATATCACAATAACAAAACAAATAAAACAACAAATAGGAATACACACAAAATTGTAAGGATCTACGTGAAACCTAAATAATACTACAAAGAAAGGGAGAAGATGAGATGGAGAGGCTATCCCCCCTACACCTTTCACACATAGTGCAACAAAACTCAACTACCTATTAACTTTGTAGGATCATGTCCTCAGTCAGCTGGAGCTGTGTCATGTTTTGTCTAATCACCTCTCCACAGTTCTTCTTCGGTCTACTTGTACCTCTCCTAACTCCTGCTATCTTCAGTCTCTCACACCTCTTGATAATAATTAGGTAAATTTTGTGCAAGTTCACTTTTAATAGACGTGTGGACATACGTGCAAAAGTTTTTCTAAAATTTGATTCAAGTATCTAATAAAAACATTTTATTATATGTTCAGTTGCTCAATTGGAACAAGTGGTAGTTCAAGTGTCTTGACAAGTTTAAGGGACGATTGAAGTATTAAGCAAAAAAATTATGTTTATCAATGTATTTTAACATGTCATAACACTATAATTTGATTTTTTTAAGGTCTACATCGTGCTTGCTTTCTCAACCATGTCGGAGACCGGGAGGTACGACTTCTGCATGATCAACTGGATTTAGATGTATAGCTACTAATTGTTGGAAATTTGCCTTTGGCGGGAGTTGCGTCCGACCAACTTTAACGGCTTAAACACTAGTGTTCCGCATATTGGAGAATCCGATTCTTCACACGTGCATAATCTACTAAGTACGTAGATAACCGTAGGGCCAAGAATCGTCAAATTTCATTGAGAAATGAAAGAGATATTGGTTCACGAAGTGAGGTGTTTGAAGCATGAAAAAGTGTGGTATTGTGATCAATTCTTCCTCATCGGTGGAGGAAGAATGAATTGTTTTGTTTATAAGTCTCAAAGTTGGTTTGGGGTTTGGGACCCCAAGGGGTATCCCATGTGTTTAAAGAAGGGAGGACCTAGATGTGCTTCGGTTCAAGGAAAGGCCACATGCGCGCCGTCGCCCGTCCGGTCCGGGTTCACGGATTTACGGATTCACGGGTCGTGGGCTGTGCTTCTTCTGATATTATCTTTTTGGACCAGAGAACTTTGTCATATGTACAGTTTGATCCCTGAAGTCTCATATGTACAGTTTGGACTAGAATTCTTTCATATGTACAGTTTGGTTCCTGGAGTTTCAACATGTATAGTTTGGTCCCTGAAGTTTCAAGAAGTCAGAATTTGGCAGAGATCAGAAACGTCAATAGCACTCAATTAGCCATTTATTTTGGCTGAATTACTCCTCCTAAATGGCCAATCCGTTGCACATCTTCACCACTTATTTTGGTGGCATTACTACCTCCATAATGGCCATTACTTGGCCAGTAATGGCACTTATGGAGACAATTCAACAGCCCCTCCTTCAACTATATAAAGAACCCCTTGTCACCATTGTTGAGCTACACACAACACAGAAAAACAGAAATAAAGAATCAGTTCTTCGTACAATCTTCGAACATCATTTCATTACTCAAAATTCTTCATGGTAGCACTTGTGTTTTCTTTGCTCAATTGTTCATTTGCTGTTTTATCTTGGGAGATACGGGGAAATATTGTCTTAAAGACAGAGTGCAAACACTCGATTCAGCATACACCAAAAACAGTTCCAGTTTCTTGTTCAAGATTATTGTAATTTCAGTTTCTTGTTAAATTGTAATTTCAATTCTTGTATTACGTAGCAGTTACTTGTAATTTCCGTTTCCTGCACCTTTGTAACCAACAAGTTTAAGACAATATTTTCTTACTGTAACTGCTGCAACATGGCTGAAAATATGACCGATGCTGCTGTCACTCTACTGCCGCTACTGGCCAAGGCAAAGAACTCGCTGCTGTCGCTATCGTTCAAGGCGAACTCGATGTTGCCGCTCGTTTCAAGGCAAAGAACTCCGCTGCCTTCCCGACTGTTGGTGCTCCACTTTCTGCATCCCACCGTGATCGCCCTGAAAAATTCATGGGCTCAGACTTTAAGAGACTGTACCTGCGGGCATGAACGCAGCCCTCCGAGGAAAGGGGGGTCAGTACGAAATAATGTATTGAGTATGTAAACATGAAATACTGCATATGAGATCATAAGTAGCCAACAGAAACAGGAGATCAGTATAAAAGTCAGGATCCAAATCCAACTGTGCCATAAACAATAAAAGTCAGTTGCCTTATAAAAATGAGAGTCAAGTCAAGAAAACATGAGTGTCTGTCCATATACATACATATATATCTGTAACGTAACCCGACCCACTAGTGCGGGACTCGGTGGAATCATATCATAACACGGCCCATGCTGGGACTCGGTAAAGTCATATCTCATCTATGGATCCATCCTACGTAACCCGGCCCTCTACTGAGGGTCTCGGTGAAAAATGCAAAGCTGTGCACGAACGTAACCCGGCCCGGGACTCGGTGAGATGAAGTAGTAACACTTAGCACGAGTAGATATCATGAGTAACCATATGCAAGTAAAAATTATCATCTGACTCTCAATAAAATCATTGTAATAATGTCATAATAAACTCTTTGGTGAAAAATCATAGGCACTTCTCATAACAATCCTCTTTAGGAATTTAACTGTATAAGAATCAAGTACGTCCGCCGTACCTTCATTAAATAAAAATCATGCCAAAGAAAGAAGGAATAGTTCACATACCTCTTAGACGAACTAATCAACTATATATTAGAGTATGTCTCGATTTAGAACTTCAACCTATAATAATGGTAATACGTTCGTCAATTCTATGATCGCTAGCATATTTTATATCAAATAACGACTTCTTATTTTATAAAAATTCGGGCAGCACTTCCTCTGTTTATACATGTTTCCACAACTTCCAAACGAGGCTAATAACATCAATAAACAAACACCAATTAAGGGCACAACCAAGACAACAATAAAGGGAATTTACGCACCCACTTCTCATGTAAATTTAGCCTCTTAATCCACCTTAAAAATAGCACATGTTCCAACAACAACAAGGGTAGAATGTGAAGCCTTTCTATGTCTTTCCACACCCTTATTCCTTTAGGACTTACCTTAGCAATTACCACACTTAAACATGCATAATGGTGACTAAATTTTCAGAATTATAACACCACAAAACAGTCCCTAAAACATTCCATATACATCACAACATGTCCAACAATTTCATGCAAGTTCTTGGCCACAACATGTCATAATTCCATGACTCTTATCTTAATTCCTATAATCCAATTTCGGATTTTAATACTTCCATAACTAATTCCAACTAAATCTCCACGTTTTCTTTCAATTTCATCATGCAATTAGTGATAATAATAACAACAACAACCAACGAATCCAACAACACCAAAATTTGTCCCAAATTGGCAACTAGCCCAAAATGGTCACATGCAATGCTTAAATTCCAATTCTTCCTTAACAAAAACTCATTACCTTAATTCTAACAACATGCATTCCAATTATATCATAGAAAGAAGAATTTTCATACCTCAAATTCGTCAAAACAATCCGCAAATTTTCTGCCACTGTTTGTCCGAAAATCCCCACTGTTTTGTAATTTTTCTCCTCCTTTTTGTTCACTTCTTCAACTCCAATTGACATGCAAGTGTTCTACAATGTTAAGCCATCATCCCTACACATTTTTCTTCCAAAATTTCATCCCAAAAAAATCACAAATTCTGGCGGGTTTAAGCAAAGGGTCATTTGCCACTGTTTTTGGTGTTGTTTTGCTTCTAATTTTTGGTGAAAAATATAGTCTAGGAAGAGAAGATAAAAACCTTAATTTTGGTTATGGGTGGAGGGTGATTTTCGGATGAGTTTGGAAGAGAGAATGAGATGAGAGTTTGGTTTTTTTTTGTTTAAGTGTAGGAAGAAGATGAAGAGGTAAGGTTATATGAAAATTTTGATTTTTTTCCTTTACACTTTCGCCCCCAAGTTCTTCAATTAGTAAATCTCAAACCCACTTCTTTTAATTCCCGAGAATTTCATAAGCCTCGTATCCTCAATGTCATAATTTTTTTTAATACAATACTAGTCCATAACTCCATTGGAATAAATTCAACTACTGGGATTAATTCTCGTCGTCACGTGTATAGCACTAAAGAAAAATTATTCCGGGATAACATCCGCTTATACACTAATTTCCCGTATTAACATATGTAAGCGTTCCTTATATTCAATATCCGAATCTTGCTTTCTTAATGACGTTCTTAATTATCATTTTAATCTTACGAGGTATAACACCGGGACTGAAGTTTGTTAATTGTGGTGGATGAGAATAACGGATAACACAAACACCCAAAAACTCGAAGATGTGAATATGAAAGAGTCTTATTATATAAAATTTGAAGGGGGGAAGAATATGTCAAACCTTTGAAAGAAATTATGTTAAGGAGATATGTAGCCATTTGAAGAGCATGATGCCAAAAAGACGGGGGTACGGAAGCATGAATCAATAAAGTTCGGACAATGTTATTTATGGTACGAATTTTGCGTTCGGCTTTCCCATTTTGTGAAGACGTATGAGGACAAGAAAAATGAAAATTGATCCAATTATTAGCACAGAATTCCCGAAACACCCCATTGTCATATTCTTTGCCATTATCACACTGAGTATTTTTGATTTCTCGTTCGAATTGAGTTCTAATGAATGCTCTAAATTTTAAGAAGACGAAAAAAACTTGAGATTTTTTCGCTATCGGAAAAGTCCATAAAAACTTAGAATAATCATCCAAAAAGAGAACATAACACCGATGACCCAAAGAACTAAGAACATGAGACGTCCATAAGTCGATATGAATAATATCAAATGACATTAAAGTATGAGAATTTGAGTTTACAAATGGCAACCTAATAATTTTTCCTAAAGAACAAGACTGATAATTTGGAGTACTACTCGTACCCTTACATGAAATAAAATTATTTTTATCTAATGACGACAAAATAGATGATTCCGGATGACCAAGAAGAGCATGCCACAAGGAAGGAGAAAGGACTGCAAATGTGGATGGAAATGTTTGACTCGATGGATCGGAACTGGGTGTGATAGGATAAAGATCTCCCCTACTATCACATCGCATGAGAGGACTCCCCGTCTTGAAATCCTTCACAGAGAAACCAAATGGATCAAATTCAATAGAAACAGAATTATCAGTAGTGAATTTACGGACATACACTAACCACGAATTGGAACAGAATTACCATTACCAACAATTATGCCCCGAGGGTTGCTCAAATTAGAATAAGACGAGAGAGTACCTGAATCAGATGTCATGTGGGTAGTGGAACCGGTGTCCATATACCAATTCGGGTCCGGTAGAGTCAAACCAAGTGTGTGCATCGCGGCCTCAATATCAGTATGAGTGGGGCCTGCTGCGTGGTGGGCTTGCGGAGGCCGGGGCCCAAGAACTCCTGCGTGTTGTCCTGGCCCGTAACTGCTGCTGGAACTATCGGGCGATGGCGATGGGCCGTCGAGGTCAGCTGGAAGCCCATCGCCGATGGGCTGGAAAGTTGTGGTCACGTGGCGCCACTGTCCATTGGTCCAAGCCCACAATCGAGAGGCCCAAGGCTGAGACCAGTGGGTCGGTGGCCCACTGTAACCGGGATGGGGTCCACCGCCACTGTTTTGGCCACCGCGACTACTGTCGAAACCGCCGCGTTTGCCCCCATGATTTTTTCCATTATTTTCCGGCCATTTTTGCCGCCCCCGGGAGATCGGTTTTGGTTCGAATTGTCACCAAAATTTTGAGATTAGTGGAGGATGTCATCATGACCACGGGACTAGCATTAGTAGCCGCCTTTTTAGCCAAACCGGCTTCTTCCAAGGTAAGCATGGATCGGGCTTGATAGAACCTCGGAAGAGGATTACTTTGACGAAGGAGAGTTCCAACGCCACTATAGGCCTCGGATAGGCCAACAACCATCTGTAAAACAAGACGATCTTCACTAATTGGCGCACCAACGTGGCGCACCAACGTTGCGGAGTTGGTCCGCCAATTCTTTCAACCTTTTGCAATATGCTGAAACGTTCGGGAAATTTTCCATGTTGACGTGGGAAAAATCCTGTTCAAGGGTAACAACTCTGGAATTTTGATTATCCCGGAATATGTCATGCAGTCTATCCCATGCAGCCATCGCCGTAGCGTCTGGCTCAATAATTGTCTGCAATAGGTCGATAGAGATAGTAGAATAAATCCACTGAAGGACGGTGGCATCATGTGTTGTCCATAACTTAGGATCATCCTCGCGTGTAGGCACCTATGTATCATCAGGAGCAGCGGGGATTATGTGATGGATAACTTGATGCGAACGAACGAGCGTGAATTTTGAACAACTCGGCACACGTCGCGTATTGGACGTTTTCTATTTCAAGAATTAGAGGCATATGATTCTTGATGTTAGAAACAACAAGGGCATGGTGAAACGTGTTCTTTGACGTAGACATAACGAAAGAACAATAGGTGATAGAGGGATTTGGAAGAGAGATTTTGAGAGCGGAAACCAATGGCAAAACCGAGGAGAAGAGCTCGGTAGAGGCTTCGCCGAAGAACAAGAATTTGTGGGAGAGAAATTGTTGTTTGACCTAGACTTCTGATACCAAGAAAAAAATAATCCATTGATTATTTTCATTAATTGAAAGACTATATATACAATTTACATATTTCCATAATAGGAGAATCCTATTCCTATTCTACTCCTAAAACCTTATTCTACTTGGATACTAACTATACAATTATGGTAAGTATACAATACTAATTAGACTACAATATTAATTACATAATTGTACGTGGAATAGAAAGCCCACGGATGGGCAGCAATAGTATGTCTCGGTCTCGGAATACCGTGTGTATACATAATATACACATCAAAAGCCATTCTTTCTAATACTAATGGGGGAGCTCTGAAGACGTGGTCTTTTTTTGGGGGTACGGAATTGGCACTTCTGTCCCACGTCCATCTCTTATTGTAACATACTGAACCTCTTCACATTGCAGTGAATTTTTTCGTATATATTTTATCATTTATCCGCTAAGTAAGACAGAAAAGTCGTCTTCTCTTAGTTTTGTCACAGTATATCAGACTATAATTGTAATCTATATCATTATTCATACTACTATTATATAGCTATAATTTAACATGACTTCTGCATGTGTATTTTTGCTACTATCTTAATGGGTATCCGTGTTTTGGCTGCTCTGTTTGATTTGAATGTTTCCATAAGTTCCCTAAAATATTATTTAACAGTGTGTGAAGTTTCTACTTTTATGCAGTGGATGCGGATTGCACTTTGTACTTGATACTTATAAACATGTATAAGTACTGTCTTTTATTTGTGTATTAAAAGTATTACCTAACTACATGAATTTCAAATGAAAGAAAGTGTATTTGTTGGCAAAATACCGTACCAGTCAACCGAGAAAAGAGTATAATTGATAGTCATTGAAAGAGTATAATTGATGTTCTTTCCCTGCTTTATATATATTTATATATATACATAGATTTCTAAAGTTGGTGTCGTGAAGAGATCTTCATCAGCTTGATTGTGAAACAAGAAAGATCGAGATATCATGATTTTTTCCTCCTTCGTGTTTTTCCTTCATCTTCGAAATCAATGAATTTGTTAGTGATGATTTGCTGGTTTTGTCCCTTTTCAGTTTTGATCAGTCCCCTCATTTGTTTTTTCACAAGCTGGAGAAGAGTACAAACTTTCTTTCTCATTTCTTTTGAAGTCCTTTGCTTTAGCTTCCAAGGCAAATTATGCTTTCTTCTATGAATCTACAGATTTTGATCCCTCCGGAATCCTTTTCCACAAATTTTACACAAACATTTGGACGTGATCATCTCTGTCTTTAGTACTTACTACTACTCTCTCCGTTTTATAATAAGTGGGTTTTTAGGTTCATGCACCCCTTAATAAATTGCTCACCCCTAAAAAATTAAGAATGTTTTTACTAACTTACCATTCATCAAGTTTTACTATTTTTTTGAAAAAAAAGGGTAGTTAATGAATCTTGACTATTTAAATAAGGATAATTTTGAAAGAATTTACGCAAAATCTTCTTCAAATCCTAATGCACCACTTACTTTGAAAAAAATTTAAAAACCTAAAAAATCACTTATTATAGAACGGAGGAAAAGTTATAGTAGTATTTTAGAAATTTAGTACTTGCTACAAAATCATGTTCATTAAAAGGTTAGCTTGCTAACTTAATCTCTCAGCAAAAGAAAATATTAAACTGTCTGAAGAAATATCTTTTGAATATGATGTCAACATAAGGAAAGATAGTTGTAACTTGTAAGTGTGAAGGATTAAGATTTAAATTTGAAGTTTGAAGAATTTTTTATTTAGATCTCTCTGTCTCTCTTTGGTTAGGTGTAAAAAGGCGGCCAGGTAAGTTTTCTCTGACTTTTGTGGTGCATCACTTTTTCTAATTTGTAAAATAACTGAGTATATTGTTTGGGATGTGGGGTGGAACATATTGTTCGTATATATAGGTATCTTGATAGAATTTTATAGTGTTAATTTGTATTTTTTCATAATAATTAAAAGTCTTTCTTTTATCTGATGTTGAAAGGCGAATCGTTGGGATAATATCTCGCTTCATAGTTGTGAAGTCAATGTTCCCTGAGATCAAGATATCTAATAGGTAATTTATTTTTTTGTTTGTAGAAGCTCTTTTTTGCTGTGTAACATATATGAAACTACAGTAATAATTCTCATATTTTTAATCCTCTCATATCATGAAATCTGAGTTGCAAAATTAATTCATATAGTTTAGCGAAAATGGTATATATGAATTAAGTAATAAGTGGTATATATTGAAGCATGAACGAAAAGAAACATTATCTATGGCTAATGCAGCCCTAGAACAAACGGGTCAGATCAACTTTATCAACTACTCAAGTTTTTCATCTACATGGAGAATATTTAGTTTTCGGGAATGTAATAAAATGAATTGGGTGCTTCGTTCAGTTGAACATATGATAGCGGGTGATTGTAATTGCTCGATATAAATCTGATTAATATGGAATTGTGGCAAAATCATCGGGGGACTGATGATCTTGGCATCAGGGCCCCAAAGTTGTGTAAAAAAATCAGTACTATCCTTGATAAAATCTATAAAAAAAAAAGGGACAGTCCGGTGCACTAAGCTCCCATTATGCGCGAGATCCGAGAAAGGACTACTTTGATTTAATTTGAGTTCTATATATTTTAATACTCCTTAAATCTTTTCTAATATTTATATTTTTATATGAACTCAATATACGTTGTTTATAAGCATTTTTCATTTTCATTAAAAAGAAAGCTTAATAAATTTAAATATATTTCTTACGATCGTGCGGGTATATTGACTAGTATATTCTTATATTTGAACACATCTAGTTATAGATTTTTTAATTTACTTTTAATGAAATTTTTTAGCAACATTAAGACATTTCAAAAGTCTAAATATTGGAAGAGAGATGAAAAAGTTGTGTTTTTACTTTTTACCTTTCGATGATTGAGGGCAGATCCTAGTGGGCCCGAAGGCCCAAATGACATAAAAAGGGCCTCACTCCCTGCAATGAAAGCCCTGAACTCCCTAAATGAATGAAGAAAGAAAAAATTATCCTACAATGTACCTTGAAATTTTTTCATGGCCCATTTTTGAAATGCAAACTATACATTTTATGTTATGCAAGTGCATCTATAGTTGATGGCCTTAGGTACCAAGTTTACTGTCTGCCTGCTGGTTGTAGCTTCACCACTGTTTGTTATATAAGTTGCTAGTTCTCTATTTGTTCTTTAGTTGATTGGATTAAGAGATACTCCTATTTGGGTACCTCACTTACTACTAATTTTGGCCCCTCTAGCTTTATATCTATAACCCCTTTTGACTGCCAGCCAAAAAAACAATTGAAATTTAAGGGCAATCTTATAAGTTTTGCCACAAAATAAGAATGTCAAGAGGAAAGAAGATTATACACAAGGAAAGTTGGAGGCTATATACAATTTGGTATTCTATTAAGTTTCATTGTTGGTTGTTATCCTGATTAGAGTCCAGATATGCCAGACTAGACATGTTCTTATATGAATGAGCAAAAAATTACTCTAACAGGGGTTGAAACCAACCCAATGAAATGACTGAGGAGGATAACTATATTATCTGTATAATGAAATTAGCATCTCTCGGCCAACAAGAATTTGCAAACTTGTCTTGATCCTGTGCAATGCGCGTGATATGAGATTGCTGACTGATTCAACGGACTCTACGGGAAGTTCCGCTCCTGGATAGTTCCTAGTTAGAATTTGAAAAACAACTGTTAGCAGGGATCCTCCTTCCGTACATTTTTCCTCTGGTCTAGAAGTGATAACCAAAGACCTCGACTCGAGGCCATCAGAAAGAATTGAGAAACCTGAAGGTAACGCTGCAGTATTGCTAGAGTCACGACCTGTCATGATATATTTCATGTGTGGAATGTCGACAGAGGCATAGGCGATATTGGATTCATAAGCATTTGTGCAGGTATCTTGGGAGGATCCACGTGTCTTCTTTTAGTTTCATAGCCTGAGTAGGACGTACAGTCTCACTTAGGAAAAACAAGTGTTGCTAAGTTTGTTCAATGTGGAAAAGAGAAAGGAATGAGAAGAGAGGTGACTCACTTGGATAGTAGCTGCATTTCCTCTGTCCTGACCCTTCGCTAAATTTGCAATGGACTGCATTGGGCCTCCGTTTGAAATGATATCCCACTTAGGTAAAGACATTTGAAAAATTATCAAAATCTCAAGGTATTTCACCAAAAAACTTTTTTTCAAATATAAGTTGAGCTAATGAAATTACCTAACCTCATGTCTACAGGTTACATCTCTTAAGAAATCAAATAGTACATGGCGTGAAACGGGTAACCAAACAGATGAAGCTGCACAGAGGATCAGGCCAAGAGGTTCCTCAGGATCTGTTAAGTTCTTCCTAGATGCCACCCTAATGTCATCTCCCGTTTTGCTGTGAATCTTGTTCCATTTGTTATAACTAGATGCCGCAATAGCACGGCAGAAACTCCCCGTCATTCTTTGTGCTACTTTCAGTATGCTTTTTCGCCCAGCTAGTGTAGCAACACCTGGCCGATTTACAAAATTTGAAAGAAGATTACACTTTAGACTCAAAGTTTTTTTTCATTATGATAGATGATGATATAATCAATCAATCTACTATGCTTCAATCCCATGTTATGTGGGATAAGCTATATAATACAGTTCATTTCATTCCTATATTATTGATGATAATGATGAAGAAGTGAAAATGAACTGGGAATGAAACACCATGGATTTACCTGTTGAATCTTTACTGGGAACATTGGTTGCCATGAAGAAGGCCTTGCTGCTGCAGCGTAGCCATCCAATGCCTCGCACCAAAAGCTTGGCCGCTGTTCACAATTACATGGTAGAGAGAATGAACTGTGCTTTGCTGGCACTCCAAGTGCTCCACCCAGGTCACCTAAAAAATGGAAACACCCGTTGGAAGATGCAAGAAAGTAGAATTCAAAAAACATTTACGTTAAGTGGTTGGTTTTCTAAAGTATTTTTCGTCATCTTTCATATCATTCCTAATGTGTTCTCAGGTGCGGCTCAATAAGATCGGTGGCCTAAAGTCAAGGCCAAACTTTAACATGAGGCCTTATTGTTTGTAAAAAAATCATAGTATATGTTTTATTTGAAACCGTTTTGTAATGGTTTAGCATATCTACAAATCGATTATCAATAAGCCAAATCGATAACATTCAAAACAGAATCAAACCACCCGATAAGCTCCACTTGTTCGAGCCTTGGAATGAAAAAAAATCTTACTAGGAAGTGATTCCCTCTTTGATCGGCTTGGCGTGTCTCGAAATCGAATTAATCGAAAAATTCAATACAGGTACGGAACACCAGATAAAAAAAATTGGGGCCCCAAAAATGTTGGGGCCTAAAGCCCCCGCTTCAGTGGCTTGGCCCTCTGGCCGGCCCTGTGTGTTCTTTAGGCTAAAAAGGCTATCAAAGGGTTTGGATTAACTGAAGGGTTTGATTAGCGACTGACCTTACAGTGGGCATTGGATTGATCCTGGAGAATGCAGCCAGAGGGTAATTTTCTACATTTCACAAGTGAAGCGTCTATGTTGTCCTCAACCTTGTCAACAGAAACGTCCACAATTGCCCACTGATCTGCACTTAATTGTTTGCAATATCTGACAAAGTATACTTCTCTCATGCCCACAACCGGTGTTAACAACTGCAGTTCTGCAAACATCTGTTCCCGGCCCAGACCGGTGAGTTAAAAATACAAAAACAAAACACTACAACTATAACAACAAAAAGAAAAGGCATAATATATAGTGTACCCCTAACCTTGAGGTTAAAAGTCGAAAATGACCGGGGAGTGAAAAAAGGAGAGCCAAAAACCACTCACCAACTGAGCGGCACCATCCCAGTTATCGCCTTCACAGTTGCAGATCACGTCTACTGTGGCTGCCTTTGAGATCATGCACGAGAACATTTCTTTCCAAGATCCTATTCTCAGCCTAGCATTACCCTTACCCCACTTACCCCGCCTAACTCTCGCCTCCGTCCCCGACCGAGAACATGACCCTAGTCTACCATCATTTACCAAAGCCACTAAAGCAAAAAATACTAGTCAAAGGCTAACGTTAACACACAAGGGAACTAATACTAAAGCACAAATTAGCAAGAACTACCAAAAGGAAAGGAAACAATGCCAATAAAACCAAATAAAACTAAAGAAGGATCTGAATAGTATAATACAGTAAACAAACAGAATATCAAATTAAGAATACTCAAATGTTTACCCTAAAACATGGAGGGATCAAAGTGCAAGCACAAATTAACAGGAATATAGAGGCAACTAAAATCACTACGCCAAGAATGCTATAAGTAAAGACAAAAAGCGAAAAAATTTAACAACAAGGTTAAGGACAAGGAATGGATACGGGCAACGGGAGGATCCAACTCCAGTTGAATCAAACCTGTTTGCCGGCGAAAATTGTTGTTCACGGTTGACACAAATACTGTTCACCGGAATTTTCACCCAAAAAAATCGCGTACCTGCGTAGATCTAGGAGAAAAGAACACAAGAACAATAACAATAACAAGAAAAAAATAAATGGAATTTTTCCGTTGGCGCCGGTGGGTGGTCAGAGCGGTGTTGTTTGGGTCTTATCGTCGCCGCCGGTGAGTGATCGAAGCGACACTGATGGGGTCTTACCATCGGGAATGAGGGGTAGGGGTGGATGAGGGGGGGGGTTAGTTGGTGATGTTACCGTTAGAGAGAGGGGGGAGAGGAGAGGAGAGAGAGAGCAAAATAATTCTGTATATAAAATAACTAATATATTTAATGGGAAGACTAACTAATTCGTTATCAGAAAATTATATTAACTAATGATTTATCCTAAATTTATATTAACTATCTAATCATTCGTTGTTCATTTTATAATAAGTTTGAAGTTTATCTTTTATTCTAAAGTTGTGAATTAGAATAATTATATTGTATTATATTTTTATGAATAATTAAAATTCACTTACTTAATAGATCACTTAACTAATAATGTATATAAAATAACTAGTCTATTTAACGGGAAGGCTAACTAATCTTTTTTCGGAAAATTATATTAACTAACTAATCATTTATCGGAAAATTATATTAACTATCTAATCATTTATCGGAAAACTATATTAACTAATTATGGGAATAATTAACACATTAAAAATTGATATTAGCTAACAACTTTAAAAAGTATAACATTATGAAATTAAGCTAATTAACAATTTAATAAATTATCTAAATATAAATCATAAATAACTAAAACTACATTTGCAATTAAATGCACCACATAATTAACAAATTAAAAATAGATATTACATAACTAATTAAACATGTAATTAATTGATTAAGAAAATAAAATTTTAAAAATGGATTGGCAGTTCGAGAGACTGCCAATGGGTATTCGGGAAAAACGACAATAATTTCGAATATCGGGAGTAGTAAACAAATATTCATGTTCGGAGTAACATATATTAAACATTGAACAAGAAAAATTTGAAAATAAATACCTCAATCGAAAGTTCTTTTGGAGTTGATTTATAAAAAAAAACTAAAATTCGAGCCTCAAATCTTGTTTCTTAAATATACCAAAAATCTTGATTTTCCAGAAGAAATTAAAAAAAACCCACGATTTTGAGATGCGAGACCTCGAAAATCGCCTTTAATGGCTAAAAAATTTGAATCGGGAACCAGTGGAGAATTTTGGTTTTTTTTTTTTTTTTGAATCACTTAAGTTCCGGACTCCTCATATTTTCTTCTATATGAGCTCAGAAAGATCATTAGTTTGAAGTTTGAACATTTTTTTTTTTTTGGGCTTTTAACCGCTATGATATCCTTACCTTTAAAGAGATTAGGCACATAGTAGTCCCCAATCTCACGATTGAGAAATTAACATTTGAGACTAACGACAAAAAATAGCTGGGGGGGGAAAAAAAAGACTAATGACAAAAAATAGAGGTGAATGTGATATTAGTAACTAAAAATAGATAAATTGTGAAACTACTGACTAAAAATAGAAAATTATGTTTTCATCCAAAACATCCCCATTTTGCCCAAAATTTTACTTTATTTCTATTTTGACGGACTGCTAAAAAAGATAGTGCCACTGCCAACTAAAATAAAAGTAAAATACAACAGTGAACTCAGTTTCTCTGAGAAAATGGAGCTAACTCCACCCCAATATGGTAACTCAAAATAAAAAAACAAACTACAAAATCTAATAAAATCCGAAAACTGGCAACAACCTATCTTTAACCAAATCTATCAAAACATAATACTCATTAATAGCTTTTTGATCTAACCCATTCCTAATTACCTGTGGGAAAAATAACCAATCACCTGTCCAAGCCACAAATCCCAACGTTAATATACCAGAAACAACTCTATTCATCTGCCATCCACCATTAACAACTTTCTTCACAGTAACCTCAACACAAACACAAATCCCATGTAACACAAAAAACCACGTCACCTCCCAAGTGGGTCCCGCACGAGAGAGGTAATAATAGATTAATTCATGCATTAAACCCGACACCAAAAATGTTGCAAAAATAGCCGGCAATTTAGCTAACTCCTTCCCTAGTACACGTGTAGAAATAGCCCGAACCGGAAAATAAACCGCGGGTCGTAAAATACCCGGTACCATTAAGTTCCATCTACGGCCCCAAAAATCCTGAAGTGACGTGGCGAGATATGGGTCGTTGAATTGTGGCTCAATTTCTAGCCCTAGAAGAGCTCGTATTGGGACAACTGTGAGGCTAAGTATCAACTCCACTGCTAAGTAAACATGTAAGCAATATAGAACCAAAATTACATTTGAATTTAAAAGTTCCCTGTAATTATACGCCCATATAATAGCTACCAACAGGATTAATTTGACCCATATCAAACCGGACCGAGTTGAAATTCTGGATCCGTCTCTAGTGACATGTTTATAGGAAACTTCTCTAGCTTCCAATGTATATTTTCTTTTAAATACAGATCTATCAGAAACAGCTTCTCTATCTTGATCTGCGTATACACCACCCTCCGTGGACTCCACATATGGGATTAAACTGAGTATGTTGTTGTTGTGATCTCTAGTGACGTGTTTGGGTTTGACTGGGAGGAGAGCTATAGAGAGGAAATGAAGAAGAGGTAAAGAAGAGTAAGAGGATAAAGGTCCTTGATTAAAACAAAAGAGGAGGAGTTTGAAATTGGCGAGCCAAACAAGGTAGAAGATTGTGGGGGTACCTAGATGGAAGGAAGAAAGGTGGAGAGGGAGTATAAGGAAGAGATATATGATAGGGAGAAGGAAGAGGAGTCTAAGGATGCGGCTAGGAATGCGTGTTAGGCAGTAGTAACAATAGCATAATGCTCCAATTGCTGCAAACCATACCCTGATGAAATTTTGGATCTCGACAGGTATATCCATGTCGATGGATAGCTCTACTATTTTGATTTCTGATCTGTTTTCTCTCTCTGTGTGTGTAGTGCTGAGGGACTTTATTTGAACATCTACCTTTTAGGAAAAAACGAGGAAAGAAAGTGGATGCTCAAAATTTGTCTAATCTTGGTATTTAATTTAATTTTAATATATTTAAAACCAATTATTAAATAAATGTAAAGTTTATAGCACTACTTCCAATGAGGTACATCATGTGAATATTGGAGTCGTTTAAGATATCTTATGGAATTAGTAGTTTATACGTTCTCTATATAGAATAGCTAACTTTATCATAAATTTCCGGTTAATTAGATTCATAACTAAATTTGAAATAAAATAAGTATATCTCTTATTCAGAAATTATTACTATTTATCCTACCAAAATAATATCGAAGTGTTGTACGAGATAAGTGTTCTAAAAGACAGGGTAGTAAGACGAGACGTTTTATCTAACATAGGATGAGACATTCCTGAGGCATGGGACGTAAGTCCCATAAATTTTTAAATTTTTAAATTTTTAATTTATAATATCGTAAAATAATATAATAATATAAAAAATCATAAAAAAATACATTAATAATTAATAAAATATTAAAAACATGATTAAAGAAACTCATAGAAAATAAAATTTCTAACATGATTTTACAAGTATTGCAAAGCTATAAAAGCAATTATGAGATACAAATCAACTCTAACATCTTAACTTTCAAACAATAAAAGAATCACAATTTCTTAAAGTATATTACTATCATACTATGCAATTTACATTCCTAAAAAAATAATCATTAAATTTTATCAGTATTATAATTAAAACATCACTCATTCGTGAATAAGAACAAGATTACTTTCAAATAGCGAAGTAATAAAATATGATAATTTTGAGACATAAGACAAAAACATGAAAATCAATGACAAGTGGGGGTGTAAACTTTGATTATGTGTTTTTAAAAGAATTGCTAAATGATATTCACCCTCACGAGATGTTCTCAAATTAGTAAATATGCAATATTATTACAACTTGTTATTTTACTCACTCCTTTTATGTCTATAGGTGAAAATATTATTAAAGGATTATTCATTTATTAAAGAATTGTGAGGGTTAATATTGTTAAGTAAGAAACTTGACACATAAGTTGTGTAAGAACTGTTAGGAGAGCCCTGAACATTGAACGTTAGGCGTACATTCAGGCGTTTAGGACGTAAGTCTAAAGGAACTAAGCCCTACACGTGTGCCTCGAGGCGTTTTGTCAGTGCCTCGCCTTGGGGCGAGTCCCAAAACTATTTTTTTAATAAATTTATTACTATTATAAGTTCTAACTTTTGTAACGCAAATTTCTCTTAAAATGAAAAGAGAAATGAGAAAAGCATACTATAAGTTCGATCAAATTACGGGTAGAAAAAGTAGTAAAAGTTAAATGATTTTATGGTCAAAAAGTTAATTTTTTTTATAATAAAGTATAACTTCGGTAACTTATGTAAAATTAAACAAATATAATGGGTGATTAAAACAAAAAGTAATTTAGATGTGCGTCGAACAAATTGGTGACAATTTCAAAGAATCTGAAGTAGAAGAATTATCCACTTCTATACAATTATAAAACTCATCAATTAAAAAATTAAACAACACAATTTTGTGTGTGTTGTATTTCTATATACCTTTGGAGTATACAACTCATATAATTGTATATCCGACGGTAGGCAATAATTAAAATAGTTAACTCACATTGTTGTATACATTAAGATATATAACACGTGAATGGTATACCACAATAATATACAAGTACTGTATATACCTGTTGGGTACTTTTATAAATATTTTTCAAAATACGTATAAAATTGTAGTAATAGTTTTTTTAATTAAAATTTTGGGATAACTATTTTTTACTGTATGGGAATTTTTATAAATGTCCAATTTATAAAGAGGCGAATGTTAGACCACAAACGCCACAATCATGGGCCGACCAGAGCTGGCCTTGTGATTCCCACATTCGGCTGTGGCTCCAACTATTGTCTCTTATCATTGTTGTGGCCTATGTTGTTGCGTGTTTTTCACTGCCCAATCTGGTTTCTGTAGTGCCTACTCTCAGAATAGCCTTTCTTTCATTCTCACTTCCAACTTTCAACCTCTTTCTTGATATATACTATCTCTGTTTAACCATTGTTTCCATTTGACAAAAAAACAAAGTTAAAATTCTCAGATGACTTCAATCGTAGTAGCTAAGCTGCATCCTCCTTCACTGGCCATCAGTGGAAGACAGACCCTTTTTGGAACTGTTCAGACATCCACTCTTTCTGTCTCAAGGAGTAAGCTTCTTCAACACCCGCAATTATAGTTTCTTTTTCTCTTTTGAACTGTGTGAAGTGTGTGGTAACTCATATAAAAGCAATCATTTTAAGACTTGTAAAGAATGAATTTGAGCCTAACTCAACCCAAAAGCTAGCTTGTAGAGTGAGGATTGTCTAAGTTAATATAAGGAGTCCATGTTCTCATTACATATTCGACGTGGGACTCTTAACACTCCCCGCACGCCCAGACCTCATTAACTAGAGCGCGGACAATATAATTTGGGCTCAACATTGGTGAACAAAGAATTGGAATGGGTCTGACTCTGATACCACGTAAAAAATGTATATTGGGTCTAACTCAACCCCTAAAGCTAGCTTGTAGGGTGAGAATTGTCCAAGTCCATATAAGAAGTCTATGTTCCCATTCCATATCCGATGTGACTCTTAACAAGACTGACATACCTTTATTTAGTTACTTTGGTCAGACATCTAAAACCAATCTGCTGCATTTTTTCTTGATTATGCTATTGGCTTGGCAATTTTCATTTTGTTATTGATAGTACATGATTTGGATTTTGGACAATAAGATGTAGTGAATTTAATAACTAAAGTTCATCTTTTTAGTCTTCTTGATTGAATAGATATTTATACAAGTTACAAAATAGGAGAATCCTATTCCTAATCTATTCCTAAAACCTTATTCTACCATAACTCTAACTATACAATTATGGTAGGTGTATAACTCTAATTATGGTAATCATTATACTACAATATTTACATTAATATATACTCCTAATATACACTAAAACCCTAAGGAGGGCTGGTAACCTGTTTGGCCGAAAGCCTCATTGGTCGCTTCACTGTTTGGCCGAAAGCCTCTTTGGGTCTTCCCTGTTTAACACACCCCCAGATCATAGCGGGCGGTTTCAACGCTAAGATCGTCCTAAAATCTTCAAAGAGAACCATTGGTAGACCACTTTGTAAAGATGTCTGCAATTTGATAACGAGGCGGGACATGGCATACACGAACTTGACCGCTTTGCAACCTTTTCACGGACAAAATGAATGTCCATTTCGATATGCTTAGTGCGTTAGTCTTTGAATCGATTACCTGACGGTGTAGATGGCACTAATGTTATCGCATATACCAAGGTTGCCTTCTGAATGGGACAATGAAGCTCCAAAAGCAAATTACGTAGCCAACATGATTCGGAGACCACATTCGCCACCCCTCGATATTCTGCCTCGGCACTTGAGCGTGATAAAGTTGCCTGGCGTTTGGCTGACCAGGAGACCAAGTTGTTGCCAAGGAACATACAGTAGCCAGAAGTCGACCGTCTGGTGTCGGGACACCCACCCCAATCGACAGATCCGTAAGAGACAAGTGTGGATGTAGAGGATGGATACAAGTGCAACCCATAGTCTAGTGTCCCTGAATATACCTGGGATAATGCGTTTGATTGCATTCATGTGCTCAACTCTGGGATCATGCATGAATAAACACACTGGTCTTGCATCGTAATATCTGGTCCGGTGAAGGTAAGATCTTTGGAGGGCCCTGCAAGGCTGCGATAGCGGGTCGGGTCCTCGTATGGTGCACTCTTTGTGGCACTTAGCTTTGGGTTTGCATCTCTTGGCGTGGAAGTGGACTTACATGATGACATCCCACTCTTTCTATGATCTCAAAGACATACTTCCGCTGAGACGTAAATAAGCCACCTGAATGACGTTTGACGGCAATCCCAAAAATAACTCAACGGCCCTAAGTCCTTCATAGCAAATTGAATCGAGCATGGCCATGATAGATCGACGCAAAGCATCGGAGGAGGCGGTCAAGATGATATCATCCACATATAATGTAATGTAGGCCAATGACGAACCGCTGCGGTAGATGAACAAAGAATTGTCGGACTGCTTGTGTGTGAACCCAATAGTCGAAACAAAATCGACAAATCGTGTATACCAGGCACGTGGAGACCGCTTAAGCCCATATAAGGACTTTTTCAATAAACAGACATGATGAGGCGGTGGGATCCTGAACCCCAACTACCGATGCATATAGATCAAGCTTCCTTGAGATCTCCATGTGAAAAGCATTCTTGACATCTAAGCGATGAATTGGCCAAGTCTTTGAAAGGGCGAGCTAAATGCCGTCTGCGAATGGTAGCGGTTTGACCACCGGACTAAATGTCTCACCACAATCAATACCAACTCTTTGAGTCTTACCATCACCAACAAGTCGCGCCTTATGCCGAGCAAAGGACCCATCCGAATTCTCCTTGTGAGCAAAAATCCACATAGACTGATAATATTAATACCATATGGATCGGCACCAACTCCCACGCCTTATTATCAATAAGAGCATTATATTCATCACCATAGCAATTTTCCAATTAGGGTCATTTAATGTGGACACAGGATTGCGGGGCAAGGGGATTTAGAGACATCGAATGTAAATTAAAATGTCTTTTAGGCGTAAAAATACCCGTGACTACGAGTGACCTGGTCTATGACTCGAAGAAGAATTAGTGGAATTTTGGGAATTTTACGGGCGGGGCGGGTGGCGACAAGCGATGAACTCTTGGCCCAAATCGAAATAATTTGGACTAAACCACGGACGAGTTCGAGGCGGGGGCCGGCCCGATTCTTTGGAAGCTGTTCGATGGCTGGAAGAAAAAGGGTGTGGCGATCTTGTTGGGCGTGAGCGATGGAGCCATTGGAGGATTTTGGGTACGGAGATGTCCGAAAAATTCCGAATAATATACGGATATTTGGTCATCCAAAAATTATACGACTTAGGTTCGGAGTATGAACTTTTTAAATGGGAATTGAGTTTCATCAAAAATGACATGGCGATTGATTATGATTTTCTTGGAGGATAAATCAAAACACTTATAACCACGATGATTCGACGGATAACCCAAAAACACACGGAGTAGGCAGGAGCCTCAAGTTTGTTAATTGTGGTGGATGGGAATAATCGGATAACACAAGCACCCAAAGATCCGAAGATGAGAATAAGACGGGTTTTATTATATAAGATTTTGAGAGGGAAGAATATGTCGACCTTTAGGCGGAATTATGTTAAGAAGGTAAGTGGCCATTTGTAGAGCATGATGCCAAAAATACGGAGGTATGGAGGCATGGATTAGGAGAGTTCGGACAATGTTATTTATGGAACGAATTTTGCGTTCGACTTTCCCATTTTGTGAAGATGTATGAGGACAGGAAAACCGAAAATTTATCCCATGATTAGCACAAAATTCTCTAAACTCCTTATTGTCATACTCCTTCCCATTATCACATTGAATATTTTTTATTTCTCTTTCGAATTGAGTACGTATGAACGCTCTAAATTTTATGAAGACGGAAAACACTTGTGATTTATTCGCAATTGGAAACGTCCACAAAAATCTAGAATAATCATCTAAGAAGAGAACATAATATCGATGACCCATTGAACTAAGAACAGGAGATGTCCATAAGTCGCTATGAATAATGTCAAATGGTATAGAAGTATGTGAATTGGAGTCTACAAATGGCAACTTAACAATTTTTCCTAATGAACAAGACTGACAAATTGGAGTACGACTCGTACCCTTACAAGAAATAAAGCTATTTTTATCTAAAACTGATAAAATAGAAGATCCCTGATGACCCAAACGAGCATGCCACATGGCAGAGAGATGGTCGCAAAGGCGATGGCAAGGCTGGACTCGATGGACTGACACCGGGCATGATAGGATATAGATCCCCCCTACTATCACACCTCATGAGATGAATCCCCGTCTTGAAATCCTTCACAGAGAAACCGAAAGGATCAAATTCAACAGAAACAGAATTGTCATTTGTGAATTTTCGGACAGACACTAAATTTTTAATCAATTTAGGAGCATGTAAAGTATTTTTCAAGAGAAGTGGTGGATTGGGAGGAGACAACGTTTTCTGACCATACCCTAGAATTGGAATTGAACTGCCATTACTAACAATTATTCCCCGAGGGGTGCTCAAATTGTAATAAGATGAGAGAGTACCTGATTCGGAAGTCATGTGAGTAGTGGCCCCGGTGTCCATGTACCAATTTGGGTCCGGTTGAGTTAATCCCAATGTGTGCATCGCGGCCTCGATATCGGTCTGAGTGGGGCTCTTTGCATGATGGGCTTGCGGAGGCCGGGGCCCAAGGACTTCTGGCCGTCTTTGGGCCGAATTACCGCTGGGGGCCGTTCTTTGGGCCATCGCCGATGGGCGCCAATGCCGGGTATTGGGCTGTTGGGTCACCATCGTCCGTGGCGTAACTCTTTGGAGAGTGCGGGTGCCATCGCCATCGCCCCTTTGGGCCCACGGTGGTGGTGGCCCACTGTACCGAATGGGTCCCATCGCTGTTTGTTGCTCGCCAAATCGCCACCATAACCACCTCGTTTGCCCCCGCGCTTTTGTAATTTTTGCGATTATTCTTACCGCCACTATTATTATGGTTTTGGCCCGAATTATTAACAAAACCCGAAGAACTAGGAGAGGATGCCACCATGACAATTGGGCTTGCTCCGGGAGCCGCCTTTTTAGCCAAACCGGCTTCTTCCAACGTCGGCATGGAGCGGGCTTGATGAAAGTCGGGAAGAGGGTTGCTTTGGCGGCTTGACAACCAATAGAAACTAGACGATTATTTGTCACCGGTGCTCCAACATTACGGAGTTGATCCGCCAATTCCTTTAGTTTCTTGCAATATGCGAACGTTTCTGAATACGCCCATTCGAGCGAGAGAGAATTCACGCTTTCGAGAGTGTGACTATACGGGAATGTTGGTTGTCTTGGAATATGTCACGCAATCTATTCCATGCGACCATAGCCGTGGTATCGGGCTCCATAATCGTCTGTAGAAGGTCCACCGAAATAGTGGCGTATATCCACCGAAGAAACGGTAGCATCAAGTGTAATTCATACCTCGGGATCCTCCGCGGGAAGGGGTCTAGCGGGAGGAATTATGTGGTGAAGAACTTGATAAGAGATAGCGTGAATTTTAAACAACTCCGCCCATCGTTGCATATTGAACGTTTTCCATCTCAAGGACAATAGGGACACCGAGCTTGATATTGGAAACCGTGAGGCGGGGTGAAAATTGTTCTTAGACATATTTGAAAGAACAAAGAAGGAGGATAAATTAAAGAGGGGTTGTTGAGAGGGGAAGGCGAGATGTTTGGAGAGAAAACCACCGGGGGGGGGGGGGGGGGGTTCTCGGCCAAAGAAGAAGAAGAGGCAAAAGTTTGAGAGAAGAAAACTTTTGTTTAGACCTAGTCTCTTGATACCATGAAAGAAATAATCCCCTTGATTATTTTCATTGATTGAATAGATATTTATACAAGTTACAAAATAGGAGAATCCTATTCCTAATCTATTCCTAAAACCTTATTCTACCATAACTCTAACTATACAATTATGGTAGGTGTATAACTCTAATTATGGTAATCATTATACTACAATATTTACATTAATATATACTCCTAATATACACTAAAACCCTAAGGAGGGCTGGTAACCTGTTTGGCCGAAAGCCTACTGGGCTGGGCTGCTTCCCTGTTTGGCCGAAAGCCTACTGGGCTGCTTCCCTGTTTAACAGCTAGCTTGTAGGGTGAGAATTGTCCAAGTCCATATAAGAAGTCTATGTTCCCATTCCATATCCGATGTGACTCTTAACAAGACTGACATACCTTTATTTAGTTACTTTGGTCAGACATCTAAAACCAATCTGCTGCATTTTTTCTTGATTATGCTATTGGCTTGGCAATTTTCATTTTGTTATTGATAGTACATGATTTGGATTTTGGACAATAAGATGTAGTGAATTTAATAACTAAAGTTCATCTTTTTAGTCTTCTTGAAATATAATCTTGAAGTTTGTTGCAATTTATAGGTGAAATTCAGTAGCAGAATGAGGCGGAGCCAGAACTAACTTTTTAGTTTATGGGTTCTGGATTATAATTTTTTGTGCTTACTTGGTTCTGAATATATATATATATATATATATATATATATATATTATAACTTTTAACATAAATACTGAGTTTAAGCCTACGTTCTACTTGTTCGGCAGAACCCGTAACCACAATGCTGGCTCCATCCCTGAGTAGAACTGGGATTCTACCTTTTGGTGAGGGGAAATGACTCGTTTTACTAGGGTAAACCGATGACCTTGATGTCACTTTACAATTACCAATTCCCATATGCATTTCATCAATGCACTACTGCTTGATCTTCATATAGTTGTAGTTGGATAAGGTGAATTCCTCTAGTCATCTAGCTTTTATTACGTACACTTAAAATTGAGTGAAAAAATGGGATGATCCTACATTTCACTCGAGTTTAAAGGCTTGTAGGAATGTTTATCGTTTGTATAGGTGTATTTCATCCATAGGGAAGACTTAACAAGCAGACTAGAAATTACTCAATTAGCTAACATCATTTGCCGTTCCACATTTACTATAGATAGATGTAAATGAGCCTGTGAATGAGGCCATCCTGAATTTGTGATTTACTTTTGGCTACTATGGAGGTGAATGGGCCTGTAGATAGAACATTCATGAAGCTTCATTTACTTCGCAAGACAGTTCTCAATTAGCAGTTATTGAACAATTGATACCGCTACACCAGACAAGATTGACTTTGAAAGCTTATCAAAGATGCCAAGTCATAATCAGATTCTGGATTCTGATAAATCACCTTGGAAGTTATGGAATTTCTCCTGTTCAATTTATGTCTTGTCTCCTCCTTGGTTGGTTGTCATGCTTTCATGTTTGATAAGTAGTACTGAAATTTTACAGACTCCTTCTGACTGTTACTGTTTTTGTAGCGAAACAAGTTCATCTGGCCATCACAGCAAAGGCTACGAGTGAAACTTCTGAATCCCCGACTGTCGTTAAATCTATAAAGAATATTGTGAGTGCCCCTTCTCTCCCTTTTCTCTCATATCTTGATTCCTATAGTTTATTGTAGTAACATTGATTACGAGAATCAGAATCATCCGATGCTCATTTCTCTTGGGAAAACATTCCAAATTGGAGTCGTTAATTAATCTTCAGTTGTTTTGTTCATTGTTTGCACTTTTGTGGCCTTGCAATTTTCATTGATCACACAAGGTCAAATATTTGATGCTGCACTTCCCCTCACCCCCCTTTCCCTAGAAAAAATGAAAAAAGTCTGGATGTTGTAAAGCAGTGTAGATTTTATTACCTTAATTCTTATGCTTAGATTGGTTGAATTATGTCTTTGTTCGATTGTTGAAACAGTGGGACAAGCCTGAAGACCGGGTTGCTGTAATTGGGTTGGGAATTGCTGCTATTGTTGGTTTCTGGGCTTCTTCGAATCTTATTACGGTAATTTTTGTTGCTTTATATATAGATGGTGGAGTTATAATGTCTATACCACATTGTGAAGTCTATAAGTATCACCTCTTTGGGGGTTGACAAAATCTTTATGACCTTTACAAACGACAATACCTATCCAAGAATATATTGAACTCCAACACCCCTGCTAGAAACACCACTAGTGCAACTTCTGACGCCATACTAGTAGATTTTTACGTATGTCACAGGCCCATAACTGGCTTTTCCCTTCCCAGTGTATTCCTAACAAGGATGTAGTGTTGCTTTAAAATATACTGTTGAGAGATTCAAAGATTTTTGTTATTGAGAATTGTGAATGTACTGATGATTTTAAATTTTTGGATAGGCAATCGACCGCCTGCCTCTCGTTCCAAGTGTATTTGAATTCGTTGGGATATTGTTTTCTTCTGTAAGTACTTACTGAAGCACACATATTTTCTCCTGTATTTATTGATGAATAATAGTGAGTTTAAGATGTTCTGATTCTGATTTCCTCAGCAATCATTAACTTAACGCGTCTCCTGTTCTCTCTCTTTTGCAGTGGTTTGTATACAGATACCTCTTATTCAAGCCCGACAGGTAAAGAACTCAAGCCAAAAATTACCTTTTCTCTTACCTAATGGCTCCAATTATACTCCCTCCTTCCCTTCTGTTAGCTGTTAAGTCTGTTTTGCACATGTAACAGAGTGAAATATACCACTAAACCTTGCGTTATTCTTATGTCCAGTATTTCATTTTTGTTATCAAGCTTCTCCAAATTCTAGTATTGTTTTATACTGGTGTTCCAACCATACACATTGAGTTGACTGCTTCACTTCTGTCATAGTTGATACTATTGCGCTTCACCTCATTTTTTCCCGATGACAGGAAAGAATTGTTTCAAGCCATCAATAAATCGATATCAGATATCTTGGGCCAATGATGTGAAGATAATAGGATGATACAATTCATGTCGTACTTCTGTATCCAAGCATTAAAAAAATGCTGAATCATGTTACGGGTGAAATGATATTTGCACAAATGAGCAACTTGTACTCTGGAAAAGCAATAAGCAAAGTCAGGAATCACGCTTACTGATCAAATTATGTAATTGCAACTCAAAAAGGAAGCTTTCTGTAATTGAAGTTCCCAGGGAATTCATTATAGGGATGTTTCCCATAAAAATGGTTTGTTCTTGCGTATCATACTGCTTTGTTAAATTAATTTTTGAGTTGCTAATCAAGCTTCAGTCGTCGCTTTAGAACTAATTAAACTTTAGCCACTTTTTAATATGAAAACAACATTTGGATGATCATACAGTTAGGTTAAAATACGAAAATCTTTAAATCTTTGGTTATGCCTCACGCAGCTTGCAATACATGTTCAAACTCAAGAAAAAATTTCTAGAGCATGAAATATGTAGTTCAAACTTTAAGAAGATTCAAATAGATACTAACATTTGTCAAAAGTATTTTTCGAACTTTTCTATAAAGCCTACTTTATCAAAAAACGAAATCAAATACTTGTCATAAGTTTTAAACACCTGTCTGTCAAGACAACGTGCAACAGCATTGATTTTAGAGAATGATCAATGTAGTTTTAGCTTGAGATTCTTAATTCTTTACGTTATAGGTCTAATTCAATCTAATTATAGTCAAGGTCATCCCGCTAACCTATTCTATTAAGTAGTAACTATTAAGATAAATACTAGGGAATAACAATTGGAGATTTGCACAAATAAAATTGTTTGAAGGCACTATTTATATTTTGTTCCCATATATGTAAGAAAGTTTGCATAAATAACCTTGACATTACATAATTGAAGAATAGAAAAAATACTTGTTCAATTATTCACAAATTTTGCAGGCACAACCAAAATTGGGTACTATTGAATTGGTCATAGATTTAGTCGGACGGATAAACATTGCATGTGTTATTCAACTGTATACAAGTTTTGTTGGACGCCCACAATTTGGTACTGTTCTCGTTCTATCTATCTTGTTAGTTTGTTCACAAGTTTGGCGAATAGGTGAGTTGTTCATATTTCTAATTAAGTCCTTTTCGGCTTTTTGAAAGTATTTGTAATGTGTCCCATCGACTCATTTATGCACACAACTCTTTTGATGCTAATTTATGTGTATTTAATAAGTTTTTACCAGTCTTATATCACTCAAATACAAGTTACCACTAGTGAGTAGTGAGTGTAATACATGCTTATATAAAAATGATAATCAATGTGAGAAGAAATTCAAATAGTCAATTGATCTACATATCTAGTTTTAATGGCTTCATTGGCTTTCATCTTTAATTTGATCTTGTGAACCTAACATATAACACTTTATGCAATTCATTCTATAAGAAAAATTCTACAAAGAAAAATGAAAAATCAAATTAGAAAGAAGAAAATTAAGGAGTAGGAAGAGGAAGAGGAAGAGGAAGAGGAAAATGAAGGGTCTCTAATAATATTTTTTTTAATAATGAGACAAAATCTAAATCGTGACTTTAAAATGAAATATAAAGTGAATTTTCTAACAATAATTATATTTAATAACATATTTTCCATTTTTTAATTAACATAAATTAAGTTACCGCAAAGTGATGTATATAAATATACCATTCAGTAGAAAAAATGATACTTATTTGTTGTTATTGCACCAAAGTTAGATCTTACGTTTATTATATCTTTTTTGGTTAGTGTATGCTAGTTACAAGATCAATGCAAGATTTAGAGATATAGTTTTAGACAACTTTGTATCGGAGCGTAACGGACAAAATAAACAAATACAACTTGTCGAGACTTGATTGATTGATTAATTAATTTCTACTACATAATAAGAGAATTACGAAAATATCTGTACCAATAAATATAAAACAATTTCCAAAATTATTTAACGGTCAAGATATCAGAAGTCAATAGTTACAACTTGTACGCCGTTAAAGTTTTGAAGCGAACAAACGGAACAAAGAAAGAAGAAAGACGGTGACGGTGGTCGCTGAAGTTCACCGTTCCCAAATATTTCTTTCTTTTATCTCCGCTTCCCAAAGGCGGTTTCTTCAAATCCAGCTTATTCAATTAAATCATTTACACACAAGGTCCAATTTTAATTAATTTCACAATTGCAATTATTAAATGATTGGATCTGATTGAGACCTTTCTTAGAAACAAATTTTAATTGTAAAGCAATTGCTTCTATATGGATGTTGTTTATTGAATTTTGTCAAATGTGTGATTAATTTTGATAGGATGAAGATTTGAGCTTTGGATCGAGTGTACACGATGTCGTGGTTTAGTGGGAGACTTGATTTGGGGAACTTGGATCTTGCCGGTGCCGTTAATAAGCTCAGTGAGAGTGTCAAAAACATCGAAAAGAATTTCGACACAGCACTTGGTCTTGAAGACTCATCTGGTTCTAGTACCAATGAAGGTAAATCTTTTGGATCATAATGATGCCTAAATTTTAAATATTGTTGGCTTTCCAGCTATAGAAATGTATGTTTATTCCACTCTATTCAGGAAAATTAAGATTCTCCGTAACTAGAGTTTCTTTAAATCTCACACTTATCACTATACTAATATAAAATCTTTTGGATCGTTATATGAATGGTTTTATTATACTTGCATCCTTTTATCTAATACACTTATGTTGGTCTAAACTTCCCTAATACATTATATGAATCAATCAATGATGCCTCAATCCTAAACATAGTTGGATTTCAGCTAGACAGATGAATGTTTATTCTTTATAACTAGAGTTTCTTTAGATCTCACAATTATTACTGTGCTAATATAACGTCTTTAACCAGACTATAAAGAATCTCTGCAAACAGCCAGTGCTATTGTAAGTTTTAACCCCAAGCAGATCATAGATTCTGCAAAGAATTTCACAGTACTGATAGCTTCTATAGCATTATTGTCTACGTCAAGTAAGGGCTGTGAACACAAATGATTGATTTAGTTTGAGAATCACATCTACATTATTTAGAGCTGGCTTTAGAAGAGATCACATCTCTCGGATGTAATGAATTCTCTTTTCCTGCCGCTAGTATTTGATTGTTGCTTGTGAAAGTTGTATCTGATTAGCATCTTTCGGCACCAGGTTTGATGTTTGAACTTTTATTGCTTTCGTGTTTGGGAATCAGGAGTCTTAAACTCCTAATAGATCTCGTGTATGCTACAAACACTGGTGGGATTACACAGTGCACTCTAAGTTTCTTTGAAGTTGGGGGCATTAAGATTTCAAGTTGGTTTAGTGTTAGAAAAACTGGGTTAACATGTTTGGAAAAGTATTTTTGGAAACATTGCGTGTTTGGATAAGGCTTTGTTCTTTAGGTTGTGTATGAGTTAGGTCGTTTATTAAAAATGAAATATTACATAGATTAATCAAATGTTTGCTTTTGGCAAACTGAGCTTGAGTTGGTTTTTGTTTCCGGAAAACCGAAATTTGCGAAAATGTTTTAGTTTCCGTAATTCATTAGTAAGAAATGTTATTCAAAAACATTTTTGTCAGACTGAATTAGAATGTACTGGATTAAACGTTTTGACTCAGTTCTTGTCAAATGCTTTATTAATGTTTAAACAGTGGAGAGTTTGCTCTCTCAACCAAATGTTAAACTTTAGAGAGTCATCTATGGAAGAACCAATTGCATCTGCGTATATAGAATATAGATTCCTGATTTTTTGGTTCATCTTTTTTTTTTTTGAGTGAGATATTAGTCTGGTAACCTTTGCATGGTCAGTTCAGTGTATTTCTCCATGGATAGCATATCTTGGAGTACATGCGGCAGATCTAGTTATCAAACTTCAACTCAATTGGAACTGACATAATAGCTTTCTGTTCATTTTGTAGCTATTACTGATGTTGTAGTTTGGTCAAAAGTTGCACTGAATCAGTAAGGTTTTGCTTCTGCGGGCCTAGTTCTAAGCAGACAACCTCAGCGTCCTCACCTAGCTCACATTTTAGTTTTGCATCATTGCATAAGCTCTGCAACATTCATTGCTAGTGGAAAAAATTAGTAAAAGAGCAGTTATCAGTACTTGGGGTTGGGAGTAAGTTCTGATTAGAGAGTAACTACGTCATGTAAGAGTGGTTTTCGGCGGCAACCCTAGATCTTGGATTGCAAGACTAAGAGAAGAGGTAATTACTGGCCTCTCGTTGCTCCAACATCAAGAAATTCAGAGATGAGCGAATTAGAGAATATATGGGGAGAAGATGGAAGTATATCTGTCCGTCAATGATTAAGTGGTTGCCACATGAAATCTCATCACTGTATTGACCATTGAATTGAACTCCACAGTTTAGAAACAGTGGACAACCTTAAAAGGTTGTGACAGACCTAATTAATTATAGAAGGAAAATTTGGATGACATTGGTTATCACATGGACAAGCTTTTGCATTGCGTAAAGCTTGGGAATGGAGTGATACTTTGAATCTATGAAGTTAAGAAGGTTCCAAGTATATGTATGACATAAACTGAAGGCATCTGTTAGTTACTTACTCGCTCACACACTTGCATGCATACATGCACATATATGTATCTATTTATGTATGTATGTATGTATATAAATATGTAAATGTGTAATGTGTGTGGGTTTGAACAACTTCATAAACTAATTTGAATCATCCGAAAATTTTAAGCAAATGTTGAATTTCTTTGCTGCTTGTCTTACCATATTCCACACATTCTTTTAAGCCTACATAAGTATACTACATTGTTGCATTTCTTAGGAAAAGTCAAATTTCAGAGCTGACTGATTTATTTCAATGCCTTCCTTTTTTCTTGTGGGCAATGCTGTGATTGCATGCCAGCTTCAGGATTATGGCCTTCAAATACGGTCATGTCTTTTATGGGACAAAAAAGTGGGGAGACTGATGTAGAATTTGTAGAAAAAGCTGAGTCAACAAAGCCCACCTTGCCCACAGGGAAAGTAGTTGAAGATTCAGCTGAATCTACAACTCAACGTGATGTGGTTCCTAAAGAACCAAAGGAAGAAAAAAAGGACGTTATTGAAGAAACTAAATCGGCTGAAGAAGCAATTGAAGAAGCACAAAATGTTGATGAGAAATCAAACCAAATGATATCTGCTGAAGAAGAAAATAAGGAAGCAGGAGCTGATGATGCCAAACTAGACTCTGCTGTAGAAACAAAGGTTGAGAGGGAGGAGCAAAGAAGTGTTACCGAACCAGATGAAAGAAAAGCTGAAATTAATTCACTGGCTGAAGCATCGAAGGTCAATATAGAGCATGATCTGGAAACATCTCCAGAAAGCCTCCAAAAGAATATTCCAGATGAAGAATCATCTGAAAACCTGAAGTTGGTTGCTTCCCAATCATCAATTGCTTTATCTCAAACTGAAGTTGGTACGCTGCTTGGTGATTCACAGGAAAATACTGAGAATGACAGGGAACAGAAGAAAGAAGTAACTGAGGAATCTCCTCCTATTCAATCACAGGATGCATCAAGTGACCCCGCAGACAGGGAACAGAAGAAAGAAGTCACTGAGGAATCTCCTCCGGTTGAATTACAGGATGCATCAAGTGACCGAGCGGATAGTGGAAGATCTTCTGTTTCAGATTCTGTAACTGCCAGTGAAGGTGGAAATTTTGAAGAGCATCCTAACAGGAGCTTTCGTGGTGAGCAGCACACATATGAAGGTCTGAACAAGGTATCTGATTCAGTTATCCCTGAAAATGAGTCGGTTAGTAGACCTTTTGTGGCTACCCAGCCAGGAAATGATCATGAGACTGACGTGAAAAACCGGTTGAGCTCAGGAAGCAACTCTTCAGATGTTACAGATTCAGTGGTTGAACTGGAGAAGCTGAAAAAGGAAATGAAAATGATGGAAACTGCATTACAAGGAGCTGCTAGACAAGCTCAGGTATGTCCATATGCTCTTTTAACTGAAATTTGTGCACCTGGGCTCCTCAGCATCAGTGATAACACAGGATAAAATGCTGAACCCAATAGGCCAATATCAAGGTTCTGAATCTACTGATGTTGCTTGAGAATAGGAATTTTCTTGTGTGTCTGCACCTGAAGTAGGCGAGTCCAATAATTCACGATGTTTTACCTAAAGTTTAGCTGAATCCCACTCATCATCAATTATTCCTCCCAACTTGTGAGGTCATGGATAAAAGTTGTTTCAATGGGTTGAATTTTGACTAAAGGTAGCTTCATTTTAAAAAGTCTTGATTTGAACCTTGTATGTATGTCATTGACACATTTCATTGATGTTTTCTTGTACTTGTCAAATATGACATAGTTTCCCATGTTGAGGTCTCAAATGTCTGAAAACATGGATATTTTTTCCGTAGTCCGTGGGTCCTTTCTAAGGTTGTGGAATCCATTGGAAAAAGATGTTGGTATACGCCTAGAGATGAGGCTCAGAGGGAAGCTAAAACTTTGTAGCTTCATATGTTCAATTGCAATTATCCCTTTTTATTATGCAGGAGGATTATTCCAAAGCCAATAAATATATTTTAGGTTTTCGGGTGATTGGGGCTAATTTCTCTCTTTATGTACTTAACTTCTCACTGTCCAAACTTACTGTTATGCCACATACTTGAAAACAGAATCCAGTTGCTGTGTTAGATCTGATTTTCAGTTCTTGTTTATAAAATGTAATATTCAACGAGATGCCATGTCACTGTTTTTCCTCAGGCAAAAGCTGATGAAATTGCAAAGTTGATGAATGAGAACGAGCAATTGAAGGCTGTTACTGAGGATCTGCGTGTAAGTTCCCATCATTTTAAACTTCCTTTCGAGGCTATTAACTCAATTTGTTGCTGTTGGCTAGTTTTTCAAATGGCACGTGTCGAAGACATACTATAGACCCTGTTGTTTCAGGATGAATCAACCAATTCATAAAATTAATTTATATAATTTTTCGAGTGTTAATTTTCTGCTTGTTAGTTGATGATGTTTCTTTCTCTTCAGCCCTTGCTGGAAATTTTTCTTCTAGATTGGTGAATCTTGCAGGTGGGCCAGATATTGTGTAAGCTCTGTGCTTACTGGTCGAGTCATCTTAAATTCCAGCTAATTTGTTAAGCATTTTTTATGAACATCATCAATGATTACTGTTGGATATGTAAAGCAGTACGTGAAGTAAATAAATATTACAAGTGTTCGAAAGGATAAACAAATAGCCAATATTTAGAACTGCTGCAAGCTTGTTGAATGTTGAATCTTGATAACCTGAAATCAAGAAACACTAAATCTGGATTGTTACAACTGTGGCTGAGTCGAGAGATGACTCTTTGTCTTTAAGACAAGATTGCCCCGTATATATGCTTTTACGTTAACGAGCAATAGTCTCCCAAGATAAAACAACAACTAATCAACACTACAAAGCAAATAGGTTGATTCTGACGAAGAAAACAAACACGAAACGACTTGCTGAAGAATAGAGAAGGAAGGAAGAGTTTTCTGTTTTCGTCCCAACGTTTCTGCTCACGTTTTGGACCGACTTTCTGTTTCTCTTCTGTTTGTCACTGTGTATATATGTTGTTTCATTTTTTATGTGTCACACAATTGAGCCAAAAGGCTCCAATATATAGCATAAGGGAGGGACTCTTCAACTGCCAAATAATGGTTGTTAATGGCCATTGAAGGAGGGAGTAATTCAGCCAAGTAATGGCTGTTTTAAGGCCATTGAAGGAGGGCTGTTTATGAAGGAGTTAATCAGCCAAGTAATGGCTGGTTAATGCACAATAACGCCCCCAAAAATCAACTCCAACGGTAGACAGAAAGTTTTTGCCTTCCGTCGTTCCCAATTTCATCTTTCTAGAAACTCTAGGGACCAAACTGTTAATATTAAGTAATTTGGGGTCCAAAGAGATAATATCAGAAGAAGCCCAAGACCCAAGACCCAAGACCCAAGACCCAAGACCCAAGACCCACGACCCACGACCCACGACCCACGACCCGTGACCCTGACCGGACGGGCGCGCGGCGGCGGCGCGCGTGTAGGCTTAGCCTTGAACCCAAGCACATCTAGGTCCTCCCTCCTTTAAACACATGGGTTATTCCTTGGGGTCCCAAACCCTTAGCCAATTTTGAGACTTATAAAGAGAACAATTCTTCCTTTTTCCACCGATGTGGTAGATTTGTCCCACACCATATTTCCATGCCTCAAACACCTTACTTCGTGGACCAATATCTCTTTCATTTCTCAACGAAATTTGACGATTCTTGGCCCTACGGTTATCTAGTCACTTAGTAGATTATGCACGTGTGAAGAGACAAAACCTCAAACATGCGGAACCCTAGTGTTTAATTCATTAAATATGGGTGGACGCACCTCCCCACCAAAGAAAAATTTCCAACAATTACTTCTCTAGACCTGATGTGTGGAGAGCAGGAAGAGTTGCTTCTGTTGCATAGTGTCACAACTCAATCATTGATGATTTTGATTAAACTGCTCTCACATCAATACACGTTGATTTTCTCTAAGACAAATCCTAGCTTCTCTCCTTTTTGTCAGATGACTTGTGCTTCATATGCTCTTTCATTCTCTCTGAACTGCTAGTTTCCTGTATCAATTTAAGTACAGAAAAAATTGGGCGACAATCATACCTGCCAAGCAATTATTATGTCGTTCATTTTATTTCCCCTTTAGTATTAATATCATATGTGTAAAATCTTCACTTATATAAAAAAAGAATTAATATCATGTGTGTAATTGCTTCCGGGATCAGCATACCACGTGCCAATGCATGTGTGTTTTGTGATGGGTCCAAACTTTAATTAGTTCTTTTGTTAATTTTATTTGAACTGATAAGCTCCAATGCAGTTTTTAAAACTTTTTCTTAATTCCCCATCCCTGCAGGTTTCCTCTTATGTGTACTTTAGGTTCACCTTTCAGCCCTCAAAATTCTCTTCTATGTGAAACTTCACCCCACCCCCAATTTTATATCTCTATGCTTACACACGCTAATTTTTACAGAGGAAGTCCAATGATGCAGAAGTTGAATCTCTGCGAGAAGAGTACCATCAAAAAGTTTCTGGTCTTGAGAGGAAGGTATGAATGTGTTCACAGGAATGTTTCAGCTTTAACTTCCATTGATAAGTGCTTGCTTTATGACTTGATCATCAGCCTTTTCACATCGCAGCAGTAATATGAGTTCTTGAAAGACAGTTTATTTGAGCTTTCGCCTTGTTCCATAGTTTTGCTACTTCATTTAGGCATTACTAAATTGCTCTGCTTCATCTTTTATGCCTTTAAACTTTTTCATATTGTATGCTTGCAGATTCTGTATAATGCTTGTGTGGTCCTTAGGCTTTTAGTTATAAATGGTTCTAGTAGACTCTAAGCCATAAGGATGCGGGACTGTCTTGCTGATGGGTGAATAAGTGAAGACCTTTAATGGGTCGAACCCCTTTAATGCCATTCAATAAGACCTTTTACTGCATATATGAATTGGGAGGGGAGCTTGGACCCTCAAGAATCTGCATGCCGCCACGGTAGAGGATTCTTTGGAGAAACTCCATAGTCCATACCCTTCTTTCATAATGCTTCTTGCTTTTACAAAAATTTAAAAAGAAAAAGAAAAAGAAAAAGTAGAAGCACCTTTGTTTTTGTGCTGCACCTACATGATATTGGAAGAATAACAGAAACATTTTGTTGACTGGTAATCTTCCATCCGTTTTAAGTTACTGAAAATGTTGAAGAATTGCACCATCCCTCCCGAATATATATTAACCGCTGAAACCTCATATTTACTTTCTAGAATTGCAGTTACCTCAGTTAGGCTTTTTAAAGCAAATCCTCCTTTACCAGCAAGTTTAATCTTTGTCTGCGGCATGCTTGACGGCATCATTGTTATTTATTCCTTTAATATAACTCGAGGACTGGATAACATTTCTCATGTTACTTCGATTGCTTTGTTTATCTTGCTATTTTGCTGTCGTTATTCTATTTTCTATCCTGCTTTGATTACACTTCTTTTGAGGCGATGGTCTATCGGAAACAACCTCTCTACCCCGCGAAGGTAGGGTAAGGTCAGCGTACATCCTACCCTCTGCACACCCCACTTATGCGATTACACTGGGTATGTTGTTGTTGTTGACTGAATAGCATTTCTGTTTGCTATTAAAAGGGGAACATGGAATGCGTCTTAACATTTTAGTTAAATGTATTACTAATGATACTTTTTGACATTCATTTATTTCAGGTTTATGCTCTCACCAAAGAAAGGGATACACTTCGCAGGGAACAGAATAAGAAAAGTGATGCTGCAGTTCTTCTCAAAGAGAAGGATGAGATAATTAATCAAGTAATGGCTGAAGGTATTTCAAACTCAGACTCTGGATCAGAAAGGGGCTTTAATACATTACACTATCATTTTGCTTTTGTTTCACATGAAGCTTTCCTACTTTATGTGGCATATAAGACAATTGTACCGTTAAGAAATTTACATTAATTGTTGGGTGGTATCTATGTTTTTAACTAGACTAAAGCTTAGATACCATACTTATGCTATAGCGTGGGTCATACTTGCCGATCAACCCAAAAAACAGGGGGGTGATACTTGCGGCAAATATGTATGTAGGGTCTAACAAAGATTTGAAACAGGAAGAAGGCTTGATGGTGATGCTGTAAGAAGTTGATGCAGTGTGTTAGGAATTAGGATTGAGAAATACTCATTTTACATAATCTTGAGCTAGATTTGGACATTTATGTTTAGTAAACGGCTTAATAGTTTTGTTAGCGTTTGAATGTTTTGAATTCTATTATGATGATGCAATTAACAGTTCCCAATATTGAATCTAACACAGTTCATTATGTGTTTTTACATTTCTTTCTGAAAGTTATGATCTATAGATGCTTCTTGCAATTTTTGTTTGTTTATTTAGGGTTATAGGTTGGTGGCATCGTAAAAGAGCACAGGACAGCAAGCCACTTTAGACTTTGTTATGCCACCTTGAATTATCTCTTAAGGTAGTACTAGAGGTGGAAACTGATTTGGAATAGTTGAAGATTGCAGGTAGAGCTAGAAAGAGATAGTAGGCAATGTATTCCTTGGCACTCTGGTGAACTAAAGTAAGGTTACTTGGAGAGGATAGGGCACTGGGCCAATAGTTAACCATGGTTATTGAAGGTGTGTGCTAAAAAAAGAGACGTGTTAAAACCTAAAACCACAGAAAGAAATTGTCTCAAACATCGTACAATCTTTGGAGCTTAAGCAGACTTAGCGAAAAATAAAACCCAATACAAAGAAACAGATCCATATGGGTCATATCAACTAGCTGGAATTGAGGCTTGGTCATGTTGGTAATTTTACTTTAGGTTCTGTGTTTGATAGTCTTTTTAATCTTGTTAGAAGTTTGTATGTTAGTAGAAAGGTTTCTAATGCTCAATAACTTAACCTTAACGGGTTCAAATGGATAACAAGGATTCATATAGCCAACCACAACTAGGTTGGGATCGAGTCATAGTATAGTAGCTTAGTATTTTGTTCAGTCTCAAAAAAAAATAGTAGCTTAGTATTTTGTTCCACTTACAGGTGTTATGAAAGATACAAATACATGTATTACAAAAATATGAATTCCATGTCTTTGTCTCATGCTTGTATCTTACGTGATACTGCTGCATAGATGGTAGATATAATACATTGATGTAGCTTGACAACTAGATGTCTGTGGTGTTCGGAAATGACTGAAAAGCCGCTTAAGTAGGAAAAGGCCACTGCGCAATAAGTTCATTATAATCAATGGAGAAATATCTTGATTCTTTTAAAGTTTGTATAAGCCCTATATTCAATGAGATACATATTTTGGGCTCTTATGCCATTTCAATGTCTAAAACTTGATTGTTTTTTCCAGGTGAGCAGCTTTCGAAAAAGCAAGCTGCCCAAGAAGCTCAGATGAGGAAGTTAAGGGCACAGGTGTGGAATCAGGCATACTCATTATTTCATTTAAGAAAGCATATTTATAAGTTTTAACAAATCTTCCATTTGTTTTGAAAGTTAGATCAGAGAGCTTGAAGAAGAGAAGAAAGGATTACATACCAGGCTTGAGGTCAGTCATTTCTATTGATGTAGTGACCTGGTTGTAGATATTGTGAGGGCTGTCTGAATCTTTTATTGTCAAATAACAAGAGGTGTCTGGATTACTCTCAGCTCTCTCCTATTATGGTTAATGTGTTCTTTATATGTTGAAATATTGAATTCCTTGTTTCCATTTTCATGAAATGTTTTCTCTGAGTTTTCAGCTAATTTCTTAGTTTTAACATGCCTACTATACTAATTTGAGAGTAGAAATATTTTCTGAAACTAACCCTAGATGCAGCTGAAGTTCATTTGAAAAGGGGAGAAGTGTTTCAATATCTGTTTGGTATGAAGGAACATATTTGTGGAAAATTAATCACTTTTTGGGGGTTTTGTTGCTGAAAAATGTTATCCACCAAAAGGGAAAAGGGGGAAAATATCTTCCCTTACATATGTATGGAAGTTATTTTCCTTCACAGTTATCACAACTTCTAACTTCATATCACTGCTCCGACCAACACTTACATTATTATAAATCTTATACTTAAAAGTTTCATCAACATTGTATCCGATTTGCTAACATTATTATTAACTCTTTGATAAATGTTTATCTATAGAGACTATTTTATACGCACCAAAGAACCACCGGAACATTTTTCATGAAGATATTGTTCAGAAAATGACTTTATCTGCATCGGGCCAAACACATTTTATATTTTCTGATAGTTCTGCTTGGATAACTTGAGTCCACTTTGAGAAAGATCTTCTTTCACCTGGTCTTTGTTTCAAGTGAGGTAGCCTTTTTTCTTAGAAGTTGCCTTTCTGCTAACCACTTGAGTAGAATCACGCAAGGTGAGTGTTTTAGTGAGCAGGCTTCAGGAAATGACTTTTGAAGGAACACCCTTAAAGAAATTGGATTACTTGTACTTTTACTTCAATGTTCCGTCATTGGGTTCTTGAGTAGTTAAAGAAACTTTAGAGCTGTTCTGAGACAGATCTTAAAGTCTTGTCACTTAACAAGTGTTTAGTTGTGGGTTGATTGCTCTACATTTCTTATTTTATTTTATGTCGGATCATGGTAGAAGTTATAATTTCAAAGTTACATGCTTATGCCTTGCCTAGATTGAAGAGAACAAAGTAGAGAGTATAAAGAGGGATAAGGCAGCAACAGAAAAGTTGCTTCATGAAACAGTAGAGAAACATCAAGCAGAACTTGCAACTCAAAAAGAATACTATACTAATGCTCTAAGTGCCGCAAGAGAAGCAGAAGCTTTAGCTGAGGCACGGGCTAACAATGAAGCTAGAACTCAACTAGAGGGCCGTCTCAGAGAAGCAGAAGACCGTGAAGCCATGCTTGTTCAGGCACTTGAAGAAGTAAGGCAAACACTTACCAGAACGGAGCAGCAGGTTTATATTCTTGAATAGTGTCACTATCCGGGTTCGTCCATCTAATTTCCCAAGGCCTAACGTTCTTTTTCACCTGCAGACAGTTTTTAGGGAAGATATGCTGCGCAGAGACATTGAGGATCTCCAAAAAAGATACCAAGTATAGCTGCTTTCTTTTTGCAACTTTTTCTGCTTGACTACTTAATTGTGTTTCCTTTACATATACCTGTTCTTCTGTGTTTAGGCCAGTGAGCATCGATGTGAGGAGTTGATAACACAAGTTCCCGAGTCTACCAGACCTCTTCTCAGGCAGATAGAAGCCATGCAGGTTCTACTGCAGCTGAGATGTTATTTTCCATATCCTATAAATGATCATGGTATATGGATCACTTTTTTAATGTGTATGTTTTATACCTCTTCATTGATTACAGGAAACAAACGCCAGAAAGGCTGAAGCTTGGGCTGCTGTTGAGAGAAATTTGACTTCACGTCTTCAGGTTTTAAGAGAAACATATAGAAACTTTATTTATAGTTGAAACTCGAAGGGATTCTTAACTTTACTTTGCAGGAAGCCGAGGCAAAAGCTGCAACTTCAGAGGAAAAGGAGCGATCTATTAATGAACGCCTTTCTCAAACCCTGTCTCGAATCAATGTTCTTGAGGCTCAGGTCTTTTACCTATTGCTTTGATGCTGCTTCCATAAAGCTTCTTCCCAGGAACTTGCTTAGAAATTTAGTATTGCAGATATCTTGTCTTAGAGCTGAGCAGACACAGGTAACAAGGTCCCTTGACAAAGAGAGACAGAGGGCCCATGAGAATAGGCAAGAATATCTTGCTCTAAAGGAGGAAGCTGAGACTAATGAAGGTCGTGTGAATCAGCTTGAAGAGGAAATTAAAGAACTCAGAAGGAAACACAAACAGGAATTACAAGAAGCATTAACTCACCAGGAACTCCTGCGGCAGGTAACCATATTATGTTTTACTTTCCTATTAATTAGCTGTGTCAATAACGTTTTGCATCGATGATGCTTGTGGTTTTACATGCAGCATAATGTATATAAATCCAGCTATTGCCTGCTTGTATTTTGATGCTTTAATTTTATTAACGAGAAATGCATATCTGAGTCAGTTATCATCAAATGTTTTACAGGAGTTGGAGCGGGAGAAAGCTGCTCGTTTGGATCAAGAAAGGGCAGCTCGTTCTACTACTTTTGTGCCTGACCAAAGCCCACTAATGAAGCAGAAATCTGGGATCGAAAATGGTAGTTAATACCAAATTTAGTTTTTAATATGTGCTCCAACATTTGTGTTTTCCGATGTTTAACAATCAATTAGTTGCAGGAAGTTTGACACACAGACTTTCAAGTGCTAGCAGCTTGAGTAGCATGGAGGAAAGCTATTTTCTGCAAGCATCTTTAGACTCGTCTGATAATTTATCGGAGCGTAGAAATGCATTTGATGGTAACATGAGTCCATACTTTATGAAGAGCATGACACCTGCACTTCGCCAGAAGGAAGGGGAACTTGCGTCCTATATGTCTCGACTGGTATAGATTCTCCGACTGATTCTTTTAATCGTGTATCATCTGCACTCATGCTATTATTTTGAAGTTTTAGTTGGCCTCTTCTCACTGTATGTTAAGTTTATTCAGTGGTACCTATAATCTTAAACGAACCATAGGAGCTAAAACTTATAGTGGTATGTTTTCATGCAAGACTATGTTTCCTTTCAACCAGTTTTTTCAATTTGGCCTCCTTCTAGTACTAACTTGTTGATTTTTTCCAGGCATCTATGGAAGCCATCCGTGACTCCCTTGCTGAGGAGTTGGTTAAAATGACTGCAGAGGTCAACTCTTTTTTCCATATTTCTAACTTGATTTCTGTTTTTCTTAGAGCTTTCCCTTAGTGATGTCCCTTGCTTGAATGTCTTTTGTATTTGTATAGTGTGAGAAGCTACGCTCAGAAGCTTCCATGCTGCCTGGCATTCGAGCAGAGCTCGATGCACTTAGGAGGAGACACTCGGCAGCTCTTGAATTGATGGGTGAACGTGATGAGGAGGTACAAACTAATTTTTCTATATTATTCATGGTTTTTTTCGGCCACAACTATGTTTTTTGATGATCTCAAATTTGGCTTTATAGAGGGAACATTTTTGTCTATGTTACTCATTAAAAAACGAAGTCTTTATTTGGGAAATCATTATATCAGGAAGTGGAAGCTCTGGAAATTTGTTGAAATCCCTTTATGTGATGTAAATCACGTGTATAAACTGTATGAATCACCTCAACATAGTGAGTTGTACGTTTGGGCGAGTAATTTAGTTGCTTCTCCTTTTATTTTGGATGATCTGTGAAAGGAAAGAGTTATACTTCCCCTACCTTTGCATTTAAAGTCTGCTATACTAGAGGATTCCCAGGTTTACTGGGTAGATTAAGACCCAGTTGATGTAGGATGTTGTCATCCTTTTCTGTATCTTACTCTGTTCTGTTCTTTTCGTTGCATATGTGAGTATATTCCTTTATATGTGTTCATCTTTTAGATTTATATTAGATTATACCTTATAAGGTCATCATCCTCTTGCTAGTAGCGTGAAGTCTTTACATTTCTGACATCCTTTTTCCTTTCCCACTCACCAAAACACCGCCTAGAAAAAAGAGTATCCATTAGTTGGTTTGTTTGTCGGTCTGAGAACATCTAATTGTTAGATCACACTTAGCTAGCTCAAATGGGGATGGCTTTAAAAAAATGGGTCTTTTCTCTCTCTCTTGGGATCTGTATTGAGAGATCTGTGCAGAATAGCAATCCTCTTCAGTTCGTCTCTTTCGATTAAACTTTCCGGCAAGATCTTCTTTTTCTTTCCAGTTTCTTTTTCTCTCTGCTGCTCATTCCTCCTAATCCTCTCAACCCTTCTCTAAACTTTCCATTATTGTTGTTATATATCTCAGTTTTACTCTCTTAACTTGCCATTATTATTGTTATATCTCTTTCAGTTTTATTTGCGATCATTGAGTAACTTAAGCCTAGTTATACGGCGACGAGGAGGGTGATCATGACAAAGCTGATTGAGTTTGATTCTTCCATGGCAAGAAAAGTTCTTTTTTATGTGGGTGACAAGTCCTTTGAGGTCAAGAAAATTGGTGACAATTGGTTCGAGTTCATAGAGAGGAGAAAATGGTTCGTTAACAGAATTTCGGTTGATAGACGTAACCTGCTACTGGGGTTTTGCAATAGCCTCAATCTTGCGTCAAAGGGCAAAGGAAAAGTCTCTAGAAGGTGGAAGATTGAGGATCAATTATATTCATACTCCATCTACTAAAACTTCAACATCTTTGGAAGATATATCAGAATAGTGGCAGAAAAAGGCAGGGAGAAGTCCACCATTATCATCCCAGAGGCTGATGCAGATGTAAGTTGGGAGGACATTGCTGTTAGGTTGTTAAAGTTCTTGGAGAAAGGAGTATGCCAAAACAACAGTTCTAAGCAGATTCAGAAAAGGAGGAGTTACGCAGGGATGGCTGAGATAAAAAGTTGGCACAGTGATGAAGTTAAAGTAATAGAAGGAGCTATGAAGGATCAGAATGTATTTGTCATTGACAGGAACTCTTTGAAAACCAGAGTCGATTATTTGTGAAGTTGTCTGGTCGGGTATTTTGGAGGTAGTAATACGTGTATTCCCAGTAGAAGTGAAGTGCATCATTGGGCAGAAAAGGTTTGGAAGATTCCGGCAGGGATTAAAGTTAAAGAGCTAAACGGAGTCTTCTTTATTTTTGAATTTCCTTTGAGAAAAGAAGCTGAAAGAATTAAAATGGGTGACTGGTCTCTTAAAAATTGCAAACTCCATCTGGATTGGTGGTCTCCGGTTAGTCTATGCCATTGGAAAAATTGGTGCCCTGATTATATCTGGATTAAACTCCTGGGGTTCCCTTCACATTTGTGGTCTGATAATTTATTCTGAATAGTGGGGGAAAAGCTGGGCGGTTTCATTAGAATGGATGATGATACCAGAGATAGAAGACATATGCGTTGGGCAAGAATTTGTATTTGTTATTTTGGTTCCAGAGCGCCAGCTAATATTGTGTTGATAGTGGATGATTTAAAGTTCACCGTTCCAGTGTTGGTGGAATCTAACGTTTGGGTTGAAAAATTTGACCGAAGATTGGATGGAGAGTGCCGGCGGGAACAGGAATTGGAACAGTCGACCCCATTGATGAAGAGGAAGGAGGTGCAGATTTCCAAAGGAGAATTTTCATTAATTACTGACACGCGTGATAATAGGCGTAAAGAGCGAGATGTGGAAAATCTGCGAACCAGCCAGAACATTAATGGTGTAAGTTACGGCGCTGTTTCCAGAAATATGGTAGAGAGGAAAATTGTTAATAGGCAAGGGAAAGGTAGAGGAGGTGGCCCAGAGAGGTAAATTTCAGAAGCCCAAAAAGATCACTCAAGTCTATAGGTCCATTCCCAAATCAGAAAATGCTGATGGTGCTAAGAATATAAGTGAAGTGGGGGCGAAAGAAGGGCAAAGTGAAGTGGGGGCGAAAGAAGGGCAAAGTGAATTAACAAGTGCAGTGCTCGTATACGAGGCTAATAGAAATTTAAATAAGCAGGTGGACCCAATCTTTTTTAATTATAACCCGGAAGCCCGACCCATAAACTTTTTTAATAACACCTTTAGCTTTAAGTCTATGGAGTATCCGATGATGGAGAAAATTTTCTCTCCCTTTCTCAGTCCCAACCAGTTCGCATTAATTCAGACACAGTGCAACGACCCTCAAGAGTTGATTAAGGACATCAAAGAGAAGGGTAAAACCTCAGAGACATGGCCGTCTGAAGGAGGAGTCTTGCCAGAACCAAATATGGAGTTGATTGCCCAAGATTCCTGCCCCGTTGCAGAATTCTTTCAAGAGACCATTGACATCAAATTCAAGAATTGTGGAGTCGAAATAGAACATTCAATTGATTCTCCTTCTCACATCCTCATGCTTCCTTGGCACAATAATATCCAGGAAAGGCTTAATTTTATTGATGCCCCTCGGTGGTTAAGATCACATATGTTAAGATGTTGTCGTCAATTGGGTGTTAAGGACGATGACCGTGAAAGGGAATTATTGAGTCTTCTGATGAGGATTGAAAGCAACACACTAGCAAGACCAAAACCACTAAACAAAAATACATCGCCACATAAGAGGAACCGGAGAGAACTTGAAGGATTGAGGAATTTTAGTGTTAATTATGGAGATGAGTCTGGTAGTAGGGTCAGAGGAAGGAAGGCAATAACTTACAAAAGATGAATATAAAGATTTTGTGTTGGAATGTTAGGGGATTAAATGACATTGAAAAAAGGAGATTGGTGATGTCATTACTAAAAAAATGGGCTGCTGATGTGGTTTGTCTGAATGAGACGAAAGTGAAGCAAAGTAATTGTTCTTTTATTAGGCAGATTGGGGGAAGTAGATGGAGCAATTGGGCAGAGATGGATGCAATAGGGAATAGTGGAGGAATTTTAATCATGTGGGGATAAAAGGAGATGGTGTTGTAGTGAGAAATTGATGGGAGAACATTCTGCGAGTGTCTACCTGGAAGATAAAAATTCACACTAAAAGTTTATTTTTTTGAGGTTTATGGGCCATGTGATAGAAAGAGGAGGAAAGAGTTGTGGTAGGAACTTGGGGCAGCTGATGTTGTAGAAGATTGGTCATGGTAGTGGGAGGTGATTTCAATATAGTTAGGTTTGGTGGAGAAAGAACTGGCAGGGCTACTAACACAAGGGCCATGAGAGAATTTTCAAGGTTCATTGAAGACACGGCATTAATAGATATCCCTTTACATGGTGGAGAGTATACTTGGTTCAGAGGCAATAATGAACTTTCAGCCTCAAGGATTGATAGGTTTTTGGTGTCACACCTTTGGGATGACTCTTTCAAAGCCATTAAGCAAAGGGTGTTACCAAGGGTTGGATCTGACCATTGTCCAATTTTGATGGAGCGTGGGGAATGGGAGAATAGGAAGGGGTATTTTAAGTTTGAAAATATGTGGTTTGAGCAGCATTCATGAGCACAGTAGAAAATTTTTGGAACTCCTATGACTTAAATGGGGAAGGCCTGATGTGGTTCTAGCAAAAAAATTGAGAAAGTTAAAAGAAGATTTAAAGAAGTGAAACAAAGAAACGTTTGGGCACTTGGGAAGAAGGAAAGAGCCCATACTGGAACAAATGCAATCGGAAGAAAGGGATCAAAATATGAGTCTGGATAGTAATCAGGGAGACGGTAACCAGGAAGGGACAGAAGCTACTAGGAATACTTTAACAAGAGAACTGTATGATATAGCCAAGGCCGAGGAGATTCATTGGAGACAAAAGTCTAGATTCCTATGGATCAAGCATGGTTATAAAAACACCCGATTTTCCCACAAAGTTGCAAGCTCAAATAGAAGATACAATTGCATTGATAAGCTGGAAATAGATGGAGACATCATAGAGGGGAAGAACTTGATCAGAAGTCACATTCCAGAGTTCTATAAAGATCTCTTCTCTGAAAAGGAGAATTGGGGACCTTCTTGGGAGTGTCCAGATCTGTCAAGCATCAATGAGGAGGATATACAATTATTGGAAAGGCCTTTTGAAGAAGCAGAGGTCACCAGGGTATTGAAGATGATGGAAGGGGACAAGGCACTAGATCCTGATGGCGTTAATGTGTTTTTTTAAGAAATGTTGGCACATATTAAAAGAAGATGTGTTGAAAACATTTTAGATTTTCTATAATGAAGGGAATTCATTAGAAGTTTTAATTCTACATTCATTTGCTTTGATTCCAACGAAGAAAGGGGCTGCCAGCATTAAAGACTTCAGACCTATTAGTGTATTGGGCAGTGTCTACAAGTTGATAACTAAAGTGTTGATAGAGAGATTGAAGTTAGTGATCAGTAAACTTGTTTCTGTAAATCAGAATGCCTTTCTGAAGGGTAGGCAGATTTTAGATGCTGCGCTTTTGGAAAATGAATGCATAGACTATTATTGGAGAAAGAAACTACCAGGCGTGATTTTCAATTTGGATATAGATAAGGCCTCACGTCAGTTGGCCTTGCCTGTTGAAGTTATTGAAAAAAATGAATTTTAGAGGGAAGTGGATTCAACGGATAAAGTTCTGTATCTCTACTGCCAAATTCTCAATCCTTAATGGAAATCCAACTGATTATTTTAATTCTCAAAGGGGCATAAGGCAAGGAGATCCATTATCCCCGTACCTATTTCTACGGGTAATGGAGGTGTTGAGTCACATGATTAAAACTTTTGTCACTAATGGATGAATAAAAGGCTTTAAATTGGAGGGTCAGTTCGATAATGGTGTTGAAATCTCCCACATCCTATAATATGCGGACGATACTTTATTGATGTGTGAAGCTGATAGGGAGCAAGTATTGCATCTGAGGGTGATTCTTTTGGCTTTTGAAGCAGTGACAGGGTTGAGGATTAATCTGATGAAGAGCTCAATTTTTCCCCTAAATGCTGACAATAACATTAAAAGGTTGGCTGAAATTTTAGGCTGCAAGATTGAAAAGTTCCCAACCAGCTTTTTGGGATTACCATTAGGTGCTAAATTCAAAGACATATCTGTTTGGAATGGAGTTATTGAGAAATGCGAAAAGAAGCGGGCTCCCTGCAAGAAACAATATTTATCTTTATCTTTATCTTTTGGGGGTAGATTAACATTAATAAATAGTGTCTTGGATGGTATCTCAACTTACGTTATGTCCATGGTTCCTATACCAGTTAGGGTGAAGAAGAAATTGGATAGTCTTAGAAGGAAGTTCTTATGGGAAAGTAATGCATAAAAAAGGAAATACCATTTGGTAAAGTGGAGCACTGTGATTAAACATAAGGAGGGGGGTTTGGGAGTTAGAAATCTTAAAGCTCATAATCAGAGTCTTTTAGGTAAGTGATTATGGAGAATAAATGATGGGAAAGAAGCTCCTTGGAAGTCTGTAATTGAGGTTAAATATGAAAGAGAGGGTTTTAGGCTCCTAAATTAGTAAAAAACCCCTATGGAGTGTCTGTATGGAGGCAGATTCTTGACCTCTGGGAGGAATTCAAGAAGCATGTTGGATTGAAGGTGGGAATGGAAAAAGAATCAGGTTCTGGGAAGACAATTGGGAGGGCTCTGGTTTGTTGAAAGAACAATTTCCTAATTTGTACAGATTGTCTCTAAATACGGAAGTGGTGTTAGCAGATATTTTCACTGATTCAAGTTGGAATTTCGTTTCAGAAGGAATCTTTTTGATCGGGAGATGGAGGAAGTAGATGAATTTATCCAAAAGATGCAATTAGTAGTGTTATTGTCGGAAAAAGATGATTGCCAGTATTGGAAAGCAAATAAAAATGGTTCCTTCTCAGTCTAGTCTTTATATAAAATTCTAAAGGCTGACCAGACCATGCAGGCTCAAAATTGGCCCTGGAAATTGATTTGGAAGACTTCTGTACCGACAAAGGTTGCTTGTTTTGGATGGCTAGTGGCACATGGAGCATACCTGACTCAAGAAAACTTGATAAAAATGAAATGGTTTCTATGTAGTAGATCTTCTTGTGTGAAAGAGCATGTGAATCTGTGGACCACATTGTTTTGCATTGTGAATTTTCTAGGAAGGTGTGGTTTATGTTTCTCACCATGTATAGAACCCATTGGGTAAGCCCTAGGAAATTTCGAGATGTGCTTGAAAGTTGGGAGTTTGTTTGCCAAAATTCAGCCTTAAAGAATCTCTGGGTTAACATTCCTCTATGCATAATTTGGACCTTATGGAAGGAGAGAAATTTGAGATGCTTCGAAGGAAAGAGGAGTCAGTTGCAGTCAGTGAAATATTATTTGTTTGCATTTCTTGTACTTTTGGAAAGAAGGAAATGTAGTTTTGGATTTGCATAATTTGTTGGACTTGCTAGATAGCTTAGCTATTTAATGTAACCAAGTCCAGTGTCCTTTTGTGTACTTTTAACAGTATCACCTTGATACTGTTTTCTTTTAATAAAAAGGACTAATCAAAATAAATAAATAAATTATACCTTATAAAAAAAGATTATATTAAATTAAATATCGATTCTGCTAGTATATCAGCTTTTCAAGTGCATATTAGTGTGCAAACACTTAACTTCACGGGATTACCTGATTTCCTTTATTTGGCATTTCTAGCGAGGAGTAATTTTACCTGTTTGTTAGGGACAGTTTCTCCATGTGGAGATCATTCTTCATTCCTTTAAAGGATCTTCATTCTAGTTAGATCGGCCATTGCAGTTTCATCATTCTTTGTGATATTATTGTATCTTCTGAAACACATTGTAAAGAATAGACTACATCTCTCATTTTCACTCAGTTTTTTTAATAAACTGCCCGAAATGCTAACTTACCTTTCTCATCCAGTTTGAGCGCAATCCACTCTTAGCATCTGCTGCCATATATGCTATTTTTACTCTATTAACGTTGAAAATGTGCTTCATACACGCTCCAGGTGTTATGTACTCTAGAAGTTTCTTTTTCTACTCACCCTAATCGACACGTTTGCATCTCTGTTTTTTTTGCTCTTTTCTCCATCTATTGATACGCATTCATCCTCCTCTAACTAAGCTCATACCTCCATGTACAAACCAACACCTTTAGATAGTGATGAAAATTCTTTAAACAATGGAAGTATGATTCAGATTATGGGTGTGGCTGATGTAGGCTGATCATCCTATGTTAGGTTGATCTAATCTTAATTTCTAGTTGTTCTATGTTATACCATCATACTTGAATTCGCCAAGACTATGCAGTAGTTGTTTGGCAATACTGCCACATGCTGTTGTCCAAAGGAAGATGCAACTGGTCGTGTACCCCTTATTTTTGTTATTTATAGATCAACTGATCTTTTCCCATAGTGCTCTTTGAATTTTTTTTTCACTGGACTTGTACTTGTGATAGTTGGAAGAACTTCGTGCCGATATTATTGATATGAAGGAGATGTACAGAGAGCAAGTAAATTTGCTCGTGAATAAGGTATACTGTTGCTCAATGATGTAGTTCATTCCTTTCCTTTGTGAGTACTATAAATCCACATTTTACTCTCGATATTCTTGCAGATCCAAGTGCTTAGCTCATCATTGAGTGCCACCTGACAGAGCTGATCCATTGATGTGTCTGTTTTTCTGGTCTGTTGCATCATGGAGGGTGCTACAGTGTATGTGCTGTATCACATTGATTTTGGACACGATAATTCTTATGTCACCAGCTTATTATAAATCTATATAGAAGAACTACCTTTTACAGGTTTTCTGTTGTAACTTTAAGAGTGAATTGTTGTATAGCATATTCTTTTAACAGTGGCGTATTGGCTTTATTAAGCTTGATAAACTGTTCTCAATTATGCCCAAGTTCAAGAAAGGGAACTTGACTCTTTTAAGTACCGTATTTGGGCTAAAATGGTTGTCTACGTCAACTTGCATCTAGGTAGGAATTTATGCACCTCGTCTAATTTTAAATTTTGAATCTGAAAAGAAAAAAGATATGTTTTGTTCCAAATTTCACGGTGATGTTTTGCTATCTGTCTCTGTATGAATCCATGGAAGAGAATATAAAAAGACGTGAGAAAATCATGTAAAGAACAGAAATCAAACATGAAGTTCTACAGTAACACACCTAGAAGGGAATGCAATTTTTTGTTAGTGTCTAGTTAGAATGGATTAGTGTGTGACTCGGTTTCTGGTCATAGTCATTTTGTAAGAGTTTTGTTTTTCTCTAGTAAATGTCATCTAATCTTTCGCTCTATAAGAGTCATAATTTCGAACAGTCTCAACGTCCTTGTTGAAAGTCGCTCTGCGAGATGTGTAGTAGTCCCTGACTTGGTCTTCGAATCATAAGTCTCAGCCTCTTCCTGGCTTGCCTCGTTCTCAGTTCTATTTGACTAAGTAGTATTTCATTCGTGCGGTGGATGGTTTAGGCCACCAATAATTTAACATATCTGATTTGTTTTTCTCTTAGATTTGGAATCATAATCATTGGGAGGTTCGTTATTACTTTGTGAATGCCTCTTTCTCTTCAGTTGTAAATTGTGTAAATGGGATGTGAAGATTCTAAAGTCTAAACAAAGGTAAGAAAAAAAGGTGTAGACATGAGAAACTTCTGAAACAGAACTTGAAACGGAGGTCAAGAGAAAACCATACCATAAGTTGGGAGCACCCTGCACGAGAGGAAACAGATTGTTAGGGGCGACATATATAAAAATAAAGTACACCAACTTTTTATTTTATTTTATATTAAAGCTAATATATCTAACGTGAACATACATTAAAGCAGTTGTAATTTATTTTTCAAGTTAGTAGTATAATAATAGTACAGGTTCTTTCTTTTCAGCTGAAAATTAAATAATATCAGTCTGATCTTTCCTTTTTTCTGAAGCAAAAACTACAATGTTTGTCCCAATATATTACATCTCCTATTCTAATTTATATACTACACTTTTCTTTTTAATCTATTTAAAAAATATTTTAATTTAATTTTTAGTTCTACATTTAATAAACAATTTACTTCACACACATATATAATACTACTTCTTATGTCTCAATTTATGTGATATAGTTTGACTAGGCACAAATATTTAAGAAATAAAAGATTTTTTTTGAAATTTGTGGTTTAGAATGAACCATAAATATTTGTGTGGCTGTAAATCATTTTATTAAGGGTAAATGAAAAAAATTTAAAGAATAAATTATTTTTTAATATAAAAATTTATTATTTTTTTATAACAAATTAAAAAAAAAATATGGGTGAAGCACAAATTGTTTTACTTTACTAGATCATATAAACTATAAAGTGGGAAGAAAGGAGTATTAGATTGATAAATATTGGACCACGTGTTGGCCTCAGAGTTGTGGATGCTTTGGTGTCGTCATCTCTGTTACAGGTGAAAAGACGTTAGCACCCTTTCTAAGATTTCGCCCTTCCATTTTTGCATTACTACGTTTTCCTCTTAACTACACTGCCAACTTTATTTCCCCCCAAACTTAATAGCAACTCCAAACCGTATCACGAGGTAACAACTACTGACACACACACATGCACTAGATTTGCTTATATGGTAATTGTAGATAAATTAAGCAACGAGAGGCCAACATTTGTACTATTGTTTCCATTTTTTTGGATTGATGATAAGAGTAATTAATTGTCGGTTACAGAATTTTCCCTTCACATCAGAATTTGTGTTTGGTTAGACATTGTCGGTTATGAACTAATGATTTTATTCACACGAATGGATCTGGACCAGGTTGGTGTATATGATTGGGATATTTGTTACATGATCATAGATCATCATCACACAGTATGAGAGGTGGTCGTCTTGCAGACGCTTACTCAATGTACAAGCGTGCATCAACTAAAGACCACTTCACTGATGATTATGAAGACAGAGAAGCAAATTTAGGTACCCCTTGCACTCTTTTTTCTTTAATATGTATTACGCAACGGATCTATAATCAGTTCGCTCCACATGCAGTATATACAAGGTTAAAATGAAAAGCCTGACTCCGCACTGTATTGTAGTACAATATTTGTGTTTTGTTTTTTGTATATATTGTACGACCAGAAATGAACATGTTAATTTTGTTGCAAATTTATGTGGGGTTAAAGGGGTGCACACAAAATATATGTTTTTAAAATTTTTTGCCATGCCAAGATCTATTTCTCTTGTTAAAAAAAAATGATGATATCATACAATTTATATTTTTATGAGCTTTCTTAGGGCACAAGAACAACCGAAAAGCTATTGTCAGTCTCTAGATTTTCTGGAGCTTAAATAGAGAAATGGAGTACAATTTTGCCAACTTGGTTGAATGATGTTGTTCATTTTTTTAATAAAATAGTATATTATACTCATCTAGTGTACTATCAGCTTAGAGACAACCATAGGACATAACATAATAGGATATAATTTGTGTAAAATTGACTTTTGATTCTTGCTTGTGTGTTTTTAGGTCGTCTCCAAAATGGTGTTTGGAAAGAAATTGGAAACCCCTCATGGAAGCGCCCATTGCCGCATATACTGGTGGCAATTATTTCATCACTCTTGTTTGGTTACCATCTTGGGTATGACTGACTTTTTAAATTTAGTTTCTTTCGTAAATCCTACCTTTTTAGTTCGTTAAACTTTGACCTTGTGTCAACTACTCCATTTTTTTGGAACTTCACATTCTATTTTGGTTTGGTTTATTCAGGGTGGTTAATGACACACTAGAAAGCATGTCTTTGGACCTTGGCTTCAGTGGAAGCACCTTGGCTGAAGGTACTCTATGTCATTTACCTTAAAGATTTCTTACTCCCCCACCCCCACCCCCCACGGCTCCACACACCCGAACCTCCATGTCTTCCCTTCTCTAGATGGACCCTGAATTTGAGTCAGTGATCACTGCATCTACTACTCATTTGTGACAGTGCCTGCTACATTTGTGTAAATATAGATGTTACTCCCTCCGTCCTAATTTATGTGGTACTTTTCAGCTTCCCAAGAGTTAAATTGACTAATCTTTGAAGCTACATTGGATTAGATCAATTTAATATTTTAAAATTAGAATTTAGATATTCAAAAACTATATAAAAATACTATAAGTTGCAATCTTTCTCATGTCAATATGATGAAAATATACATTTTAAAATGTAGGTCAAAGTTTACACAATTTGAATCTCGAAAGAGAAAAGTGTATTAGATTGGCACGGATGGAGTAACTTTTGTTGTTGTTACATAGTGAGTTCAGTCGAACCTGCAGTCTAACACTTGCATCTGTGCTTACTTTTCTTAAGACGATTCCCTTCTTCTAGTTGCTTAGTTCATTATTTTCAGGGTCCATCTGATACGATAATTTTATTTTTAACTGAAGGTCTGGTTGTGAGTACATGTTTGGGAGGTGCTTTTTTGGGCTCTATAAGCAGTGGTTGGATAGCAGATGGGGTTGGTCGTCGGAGAGGCTTTCAATTGTGTGCTCTACCAATGATAATAGGTGCTTCTATGAGGTAAACCGTAATATACTTTCTTACTAGCTATATTACGGTTTTTTCAACTTTAAATGCAACTGTGAATATTACTCTGTAATACCCTTCATATATTGTGAACTGTTGAGTCCTCTTCTGTTCATTGTATAAAAATAATATTTTAGTGTCTAATCCCTTGGGGGATATTTTATTCTTGCCATCTTTTGCATTGGCAAATGCTCCTGCAGACTTATTCTTAAGAGTCATGTAAAGGTTGCTTCATAGGGCTTGCGGTGTTCGAGCTTTCTTTTCCTGTTTAATTAATTGCATGTATAAACTGGAGCGAATACAACAGAGTGAAATCAGAAAGTCTTAATTGAATTTTATTACAATACGAGTATGCAGAACTTAACTGAAGGTTATTTAACTGCATAAATGTAGTGCTGCAACAAGTACTCTTGGAGTTATGCTTCTTGGAAGGTTATTTGTTGGAATAGGGATGGGTCTTGGCCCTGCTGTTGCTGCTCTCTATGTTGCAGAGGTACATGGTTTTATCTTTGCTCCTAATTCTATCTTTTTAGTTACATTTAATTTGTTTGACCAGGTTTCACCAGCTTTTGTTAGAGGCACCTATGGGAGTTTCACTCAGATTGCCACATGCCTTGGGCTCCTGGGAGCTCTTCTCGTTGGCATTCCTGCCAAGGATACTGTTGGTTGGTAAGGATTGTATGACCTTTATCTTTTTTTTTCCTCCTTTGTTAAGATCGATTAATAGCGCTGGCTGAGATGAATGATTAAATGCACTATTCCATTTCATTCTAGTCACTGTTTGGATAAATTGTCTTTCTTCAGTCTGAGACTGCTAAACTGCTTTTTACAGGAGCATATTAAGAATAAATCGATTATCATACATGTTTAAAGCATTCTGTTAATTAATTGAGTGATGTTTAACTACTTCTACAATGATGTCACAGGTGGCGAGTTTGCTTTTGGATATCTACCATTCCTGCTGCAATACTTGCTGTTGTGATAGAATTCTGCGCTGAGAGTCCTCACTGGCTTGTTAAGGTTGGCTACCGTGCTCTTATTAAATAATTGTGTCTTGCAGTGGATAGAAAAGTGCCATTAGCAAGTTCAGTCTTGTGAATCTTGTAAATAGAGTAAAATCTGCTAACAATTCAAATTCACTAGGTCACCAAATGAAAGAGGCTCTTCTTTATTTCAGTTGACAAGTGAATACTTGAAATGCACATGTGGGCAATCCAATTTTATAAACTACTGCTTGGTTCCTGTTTTGAATATACTCAAATCTTTTAATTATGTACTCAATACTCTAATTGTACCATAATCCATCTAATGTTGGATAGAATGAATATACCGATTATTTTAAACGTCTTTCCACGTCCCTAAGGCATGACTCATCCATTTTTTTAGACTTTGGCTGTTTTAGGTGAAGCTGCGGTTACTGAATTTCCTTCTTATTATATATCTATTTTAACCATGTTTTCATACGAGGCAACATAGTGAAATAAATGAAGGTGATATAATATTGACAGATTCCAACAACACTATCCTGATTGCTTTCTCTATTCATTATGTTTCTTTATTCTGACTTTTCACCTTTTGTTTCTGAACTTTACTCAGAGAGGAAGAATTGATTTGGCTGAAGAAGAGCTTGAAAAGCTTATGGGAGCATCACATGTTAAATATGCCATTGCAGAAATGTCAAAGACAGATAAAGGAGATGAGGTGGATAATGTTAGGTTTGGAGAGCTACTGTATGGTCGTCATTTTAAAGGTATAATTATTGATGATTTGTTATCATTCTGTCAATATTTTCTTGTGTGAAAAAGTTGATGAATTTATAACTTTTGCCGTTTGGACAGTGGTTTTCTTTGGATCTGCCTTATTTGCTTTGCAACAACTATCTGGAATAAATGCTGTATTTTATTTCTCTTCAACTGTTTTTAAAAAGGCCGGAGTACCTTCAGACGCTGCAAATACATGCGTTGGGATCGTAAACGTGACAGGTAACATATCCCCTCTCCATATAAAACATGTATAACACTCTTTGATCTGTTAGTGATTTCTCATTTCACTGTTGTCTATAACATCCACAGGGTCTATTATTGCAATGGTTTTGATGGATAGGCTTGGGAGGAAGGTGCTTCTAATTGGGAGTTTCTTGGGCATGGTAACCTAATCTTGTTTGCTCAATCCTATATTAATCAATAGGAACATGTAGTTCCAACTTCCAAACATACATTCTGTGCTTACCATAGCTTGTCTTAGAATCATGTCACTATATTTTGCTTTCTCATGCTTAAACTTCTTAGTTGTTTTTGGTGCAGGCAGTTGCAACGGGTCTTCAAGTAACAGCTGCAAGTTCATTTGTACCAAGCTTTGCAGTATTATACCTGTCAGTTGGTGGGACCCTACTGTGAGTCATCCACTTCAAGATTGTCGTTGGTAGTAGTTGATGCATTATTGGTAGAAAGGACTAGATATGCTCTTTATACTGTAATTTTCTTTCAATAATGGGACATTATTTATGTTAGGTATGTGTTGGCATTTTCTTTGGGCGCTGGTCCAATCCCTAGCCTCCTACTGTCAGAGATATTCCCTGGCCGGATTAGGGCAAAGGCAATGGCTTTATGCATGGCTGCACATTGGGTATTTTCATCCTTCTCTTGATTCTTTTGTGTTTTGCAAATTATTCTCTTTGCGTTGTCCTTGGATGAAGAATAATCAAACAGGGGGATCTCTAGAACTTTCATGTCTGACAACTTTGACAAATATATGGCACAACATATTTTCTTATTAAACCGTCAAGTCTAAATAACTTCTTATATCAGCTTCTTTTTTTGTCTTTCTTTTGCTTTTTTTGGGGTGTGTGTGTGTGTGTGTGTGTGTGTGTATTGAGTACTGGGATGAAAAAATGAGGATTCATATGGCCAACTCTAACTAGTTTGGGGGTTGATGCACAATACTAGCTGTTGATGGAGGGGGTGACTCTAAGGAGGAGGTTGGTTCCCTTTTATTTCTGGTAGTAGCTTGGAACTACACATCTAATAGAAACACACATCTCCCATTGGGCAATATGTGTTCTAGATGTCCAGTCATTTGACACGAGTCGCTGCTGAAAGCATCAGCCTAAATGTACGTGCAGCAACATCCTGCTATTGGGCGTAAGTCAAGCAAGCTGTGCAAGTAAATTCATCCATCATGAGTCACGGGTTTGAGTCTTGCTGTAAACTAAAACCTGGTATTTAAGTGGAGAGGGGTAGAGGGGCGGGCCCATTAGCTGAGTTTCGAATCGTGCGGCATTGGCCCTCAGAGATCAGAAAAAGAATCATCCATCACGAGTCAGAAAGCTGTTCTGTCTGCACTATCTACTTAAGTGGTAGTCAAACCGATAGCGACACCTTGCGCATTGCATGACAAAAGGATCTCCTTGTTCGAAGCCTACCTTATATTGCCAGAACCAGAAAAATGAACCATTTAAAATGATGGGAGAATCTAGGGGTATCCTAATTCATCCCAAAACTTCTATACAGTATTCATTTCGTATTCTTTACTTCAAATAATAATCTAATCTTTGCACATGACCAACCCTTTGATTCTTTAACGAGGTGTTGGGTGGTCAAAGTGCTTTGTGCTTAAAATAAAATTCTGCCTGGAAGACTTTTGACAATTGACATCATTGAAGGAGATCTAAACTTAGCTGGTAAATGTGTATACTATTCTAAATACAAAATGGTATGAGCATCTTTTATATCTCAAAAAAGAATTGAGATCAGTGTCTACTTCTTATGTCCCCATTCACATTCTAGTTTATGTGTGGTTCATCTACCACAGTAATTTAAAATACTAAAGTGTTCTTGGCACTTGCCTTTTAGTATAATCATAATTATTGTTGTTGTCATAGCTTTTGTTTTATCTGAAATCTCAAGAAAATATCATAGCTTTTGTTTGACTGATGCTTTAATTTTTCATCTTTTCTTTCCCAATGTATTCTCATAGCATATTTTGCTCTTTAACAGGTCATAAATTTTTTAGTCGGTCTTCTGTTTCTGCCGATGCTTGAGCATCTTGGACCACAAATTGTGTACGCAATCTTTGCCGGTTTTTGCTTGTTGGCAGTGGTCTTTGTGAAAAAGAATGCGGTGGAAACAAAAGGAAAAACATTACAGGAGATTGAGTTTGCCCTTCTTCCGTCTCATTAGTGGTGACTCGATCATACTCTATATTAAGTTCTGATTGGAAAATGTTAAGGTCTCTAGTGATTGAACATCGAAATTCTTTGCTACAGCTATTTCTTGATTTGTTCAATTTTGGAGTGTGTTCATAGGCGGGAAGGCAGTGACTACAAACAGTCAAAGATAGAGATTGTCACAAAGCGAGTTTTTGTAGGGGATTGTCACTACTTATTTTTGTTGCTATTCTGCTCACTCCCCTGGTTGGTGACTATTGCCTGAGGGAGCATGAAACTGCATCTGCCTCAGCCAGTAGTAGATCACATATATACTATAGAGTACCTATTGTTGCTATTTTTGTATAGCCTTTCTTTTAATTTTTGCCTTGATCTGATTTTTGTAATTAGCATGCCACAGAAAGGCTGCTCTGAACATTCCTTATAGAAATAATGTTACAGATACTGAATTAGCAAGATACCGGTAGGCTAGTAGCTGCTAGCCGAAGAAATATTGGTAGTATTGTAGTACTCAATTGATTAACGTAGCTGAGATTTTTCCATATTTGTCTTCAGCAATGATTCTGTTATGTTACAATTTCCAGCTGTAGTTAGGAAGCCCAGCTGTAAGTATGTTGGTCATCTTCATCAATTTTCTCAATAGAAAATGATATGAGCTAAGTGCTCGTTTGCGGTTGTCTTGGTTGAGCTTTGAGGGCTTCGGTTCAGTAGTGAGGGCGTATTGCACATGGGTGGGTAAGCACCAGTGACGGGTTTGAGCCATGCCATTGACAAAGCGCGATATTTGTGTTGGGAGGAGAATAAGAGGGGCAAAGCTCATACTCTATGAAGCTAGAGTGGAGAAAAAGCCCATATGGAGTATCGATATTTATATATTTGAAAAAAAGGCGATGTTGTATGAAAGGTACAACCACCCTATTGCAGAAAAAGGTTTGTGGTCTAGAACCCATAAATACAAATTTATGAATCTGTCTATGCGATGCCATTATGTTAAACTGAATCTGTCTATGCGATGCCATTATGTTAAACTAAATCCGTCTAATGGGCTTGGTTGGATCGGATCAAATCGGATCAAACTGGAACCGGACCGTTATGTAGTGGGTTGGGCTGTTATGAGTTTATTATTGGATCGTACTCGCACGGGTCTGCTAGGCTGACCAGTTAATCGGATCAGACCGGTTTGACAGTTGTATTTTGATATTATTGAGTTGTTTAACGTCATTTGTAAGACGGCAAGAATGCCCGAAGAATGGAGGTGGAGTACAATGATCCCTTTGTACAAGAACACAGATGATATCTAGAGTTGCAATTACTATAGGGGTATCAAGCTGCTAAGCCACAATATGAAAGTTTGGGAAAGGGTCGTGGAGATGAGGGTGAGAAGAGGCGTGTCTATTTTCGAGAATTAATTTGGATTCATGTCGGGGCGTTTGACCACGTAAGCCATTCATCTTATTAGGAGGTTGGTGGAGCAGTATAGAGAGAGGAAGAGAGACTTACATATGGTTTTCATCGACCTCGAGAAGGCATACGACAAAGTCCCTAGGGAGGTTCTATGAAGATGTTTGGAGTTTAGAGGTGTACCTGTGGCGTACACTAGGGCGATCAAGGATATGTATGATGGAGTCAAGACCAGGGTACAGACAATGGGAGAAGACTCAGAGCAATTTCCAGTGATGATGCGACTGCACCAGGGATCAACTCTTAGCCCATTCTTATTTGTCTTGGTGATGGATGGATTGATGCGACAAATCCAATGGGAGGTGTCATAGTGTATGTTATTCGTAGACGATATAGTCCTGATTGATGAGACTCGCAGCGGAGTGAATACTAAGCTGGAGGTTTGGAGACAGACTCTGGAATCTAAAAGGTTCAGGTTGAGTAGGATCAAGACAGAATACTTGAAGTGCAAGTTCAGTAACGGGAGCGACCTTGAGACATGCGTGGAGGTGAGGCTTGATACTCAGGTCATTCTAAAGAAATGAATCTTCAAGTACCTCGAGTCTAGTAGCCAATGGGATGGAGAGATTGATGACGATGTCACACATCGTATTGAGGCAGGGTGGATGAAATGAAGGCTCGCATCTGGAGTCTTATGCGATAAAAAGGTGCCACCAAAACTTAAAGGCAAGTTCTATAGGGTGGTGGTTAGACCGACTATGTTGTATGGGGCAGAGTGTTGTCCAGTTAAGACTTTGCACATCCAAAAGATTAAAGTTGCGGAGATAATGATGTTAAGATGGATGTGCGGGAATACAAGGAGGGATAGGATTAGAAATGATGATATATGAGACAGAGTGGGAATGACCCAGTGGAGGATAAGATACGGGAAGCGAGGTTGAGATGGTTTGAACATGTGCAGAGGAAAGACACAAATACCCCAGTGCAGAGGTGTGAGAGGCTGGCTATGGACGGGTTCAAGTGGGGTAAAGGTAGGCCGAAGAAGTATTTGGGAGAGGTGATTAGATGGGATATGGCGCAAATACAACTTACTGAGGACATGACCTTAGATAGGGGGTTGTGGAAGACACGGATTAGGGTAGAAGGGTCGTAGGTAGTCGAACGTAATCCTACTTACGCTTGCAAACTGGTAGTTGTAGTGTTAGTATTGTAGGTCCGCTTAGCCTATCATACTAATAGGCGCAGTATTGCTGTATAGTCCCCTGTAGTTTGATTTATGCTGCTAGGTGTCCTTTAGTGTACTTTGTTTAGCTTATTTACCTATGCTAGTTACTGCTTACTTTTCGGAATGCGCTATCATGACTTATTCGCTTTTGATACCAGCATTTTCATATTGCTTTAAATATTTTTTGACCGAGTCTGCCCGTCTCTCTTGCTTTGCTCTTGCTTTTACTTCGTTTGTGCTTATGCTCTGTCTTGAGCCGAGAGTCTCTCGAAAACAACCGCTCTACCTACCAAGGTAGAGGTAAGGTCTGCGTACACTCTACCCTCCCTAGACCCCGCGTTGTGGGATTTCAATGTGTATTTTTATTGTTGTTGTTGTAATTATTTTATATGGCATCAGATTTTGACTTTTTTTACCGTTGCCAACAGTCTTATTGGCCAAATGGCTACCGGCAGTGGCAGCTAGGGGTGAACGGGTCCGAGTACCCTAACTTTTTGAACTACCTGGACCCTACCCAGTAAACAATCGGTTCCTAAATCTACTACCTGGAACCTACCCATAGCAATCATTACTCGAACCCTACCCGGACCCTACAGTTCTGGGTAGGTTCCCGGGTACCCTGTAAACCATTTATATGTCATAAATACTACTCTGCATAATCCAAAAAGTTTAAATAATCTGGAAATTTGAATCTGCTTTTGAGCTTAAAATGGAGGAAATTAGTGACGAAAAATTTGAAATGTGTCTTCCGTGTTTGAAATCAGTGACTGAAATGGAGGAACAGGATACAACACAATCACTAAATGAAGAATACATTGCAAAACTACTCTGAATAATCCAAAAAGTTAGCATAATCTGGAAATTTGGATATGCTTTTGAGCTTAAAATGGAAGAAATCAATGACTGAAAATCTGAAATGGGTCTCCCGTGACTGAAATGGAGGAACAGGATACAACACAATCACTAAATGAAGAATACATTACAAAACTCCAAATAAACATAAAACAAAAATACATCTTCTAAAGAAACAAGAGATGCCAAAAAAATTAAATAAACGTCCATAAATGCCACACGTCCACTTGCATACTAATCCATCATTATGTCTTCCGTGACACAACTAAGCTCTACAAAAATAAAATGATACTATTGTGAGATTCCAAGACGAAAGATAATACACAAAAATAAAAATTCTAAATAACCCAAATCCATAAAACAAAAATAAAAAAAACTTAGTGACCTTCCTCATATTTTTTTGCATCTTCCATATATTGTTCAACACTAATGGGATTTGAAGATGAGCGCAACCAATCTTGGCAACAAATCAAAGCTTCCACAAATTTAGGAGTTAGAGAGCTGCGAAATTGATCAAGCACTCGACCAGATGTGCTAAAAGCCGATTCCGAGGCTACCGTGGCTAAGATGTCTCTAGCCATCAAACTGAGAACCATATAAGTCGACTTCACAACATTCCACCACATCAATAAATCAAATGCTTCATTTTTTGTCTCATGAGGACTACTAAGGTACTTTTCCAATTCAGATCTTAAATTCACACCAAGTTCATCTTGGTCATCCTGGTACCAATCTTTGACAAGTGAAGCTGGATCAACAAAACCAAAATTGTCTCCACCAACACTGTCAATAGAGCCTTGAGACTCATCCAATGCACTAGAATCAACCATAGAAGAATGATTTTTGTCATAGAATGCAAAAAGACGTTCCAATACATTCATTACCTTACTAACCATCAGTTCTATTTTAGCATCATCAACACCAATCCTTCGACAACTCCAATTCAGAAATCTCAAATTATATCGAAGATCTAGTACTACGGCTATCAACACCATTATGTTTGTTCTCTCAATACTCTCATAATACTTGTCAATTTTGGCTCTCATTTTCGTAGCCATCGCCTTAAGGTTTTCATTATTATTTTGGCTTTCACATTCAGCTAATGTTGAAAACATGCTAATAACTTCATGAAAATAATGGTTAGTTGTCACATAGAGACTTCTTGACATCCTAATAGTAGCCTCATAGAAATTTTTCAAAAATAAAGACAACAAGGATGCATTTTTCCAATCCTCATCTTTCGGGACACCACAATCAAGCTCAGTCACAAAAGCCATATCATCATCTTCAAGTCTTACAAATGCTTGTTTGAACTTACTAGAACTTTATAACATAAGATATGTAGAATTCCGCCTCGTACTAATATCAAGACAAACATAGCCCTTATAAGTTGTGCCCTCTTCAGTTATACAACTTTGGAATTGTTGTGCTCTACTTGGGGAACTCCTAACATACTTAATCGCAAATGAATTCGACTAATTGATTCACGAACCTCACTCAACCCATCTTTCACAATCAAATTCAATATATGAGTTGTACATCTCATATGAAAAAACTCACCCCCCAAAACAAGGGTATTTCTTAACTTGTCCTTCAAATAAGCAGCTGCCACATCATTAGAGCTCACATTATCAACTGTAATTGTTGATATACGATCTCTAATTCCCCAATCAATTATACATTTTCTACCATCTTATCAATATCCCTACCTTTATGACTAGGCATAACAACAAAGTTTAGCAATCTCTTATGCAAATTTTAATTTTCATCAATAAAGTGAGCGGTAAGACATAGGTAGCTCAAATTTTGAATGGAAGTCCAAATGCCAGTGGTGAGAGCAATCCTAGATTTAAGAGATGACAACTTATCTTTTAAGCATGAGTTTTCACAAACATAAAGTTTCATGCAATTCCTAGCAACTATGAATTTTGAAATATGCTTAAATAAAGGTTGTAATGCAGACACAAAACCCCTAAAACCTTCACGTTCAACCGTTCTACATGGTTGCTCATCAATAATAATCATCCTAGCCAACATGTGCCTACAAAAGTCTTCATCATATTTCGAAGTGCTAAGCATATGCTCATTATCCCCATTTATACTACCTTTAAAATGAGCACTAAGTAATTTTTGCTTCTTGTCAATATTGTGAGGATACTTTTTGCAACTTCTTAAATGTTTCCACATGGATGAGGTACCATTGTTAACACTATAAGCCAAACTTTCATTGCAATAATTACAGATAGAAACAACATTACCAGTTTTCTCATCTATTGATTTAACAAAATGCTCCCAAGCCTCAGATTTTGTTGCCTTCTTTTTTTCCGATGGTGCACGAGTTGTGGATGCCGTGCTAGCCTCAGCCATCTACCAAAAAAAGTATCAAAATAAAACATTATCAGTAACTATGACGTACTAAGAAAGAAGGATAAACCAATTAGCCATAGAAATATAAACTAATTTATCCATAGAAATATAAACCAATCACACACAACAGATGATCTAATTTAGCAATCTAAACTAACAGAAATCAACCCAAACTAAGGATCTAGGAGAATATATGAATATTCACAAATCGACACTAGTATATAAAGGAGATGTAGATGCATATATTCATTTAGACAACAAAAGGTTTATCGATTAAAAAATAAAATCGATGGGGAAATAATTTCTGAGCTTCTTTTCATCTTCATGCCCTTGCTCAAACTATGCATTTTGGCCTAAATAGAGTATTATTGACTATAAAGTTCATTTTAAAGCCTCAATCAATTATCATATTTTTAAATAACATTTACTTGTAAAGTAGAAAAACAAAAGCAAAGGAAGACCGCAACCTTTGTCAAGCTTCTGGAGTGAGGAACAATGACAATAAGAGAGAGGAGAGGTGGAGCAGGAGCAGCGACATCGATTTGCTTTGGGCGTAATGGAAAATGGCTAGGGCTTCTCTTCGAGCTGCGTAATAGAAAATTGGAAATTGAAAAATGTGATGAATATGTTAAATGGCAGGAGCTAGTGCATCAGTGTATTTTAGTAAGAGAAGTGAGCTTAGGGCTGGGTGGGTCAATCGGACTGGGCCAAAAAACAATAAACGCCCAAATCCCAAACTTAATAATTTAAAACTTAAAAGGGTTATGTGTTCATAGGGTCCGGGTATCGATTCCGGGTTCGGTACCCTGTCTCTATTTGCCGGAACCGGATCCGACATTGATCGATTCCTAATATTACTATCCGGAACCTACCCGTTATTATAATATATCTACCCGAAACCTACCCGTTAGTGTCGGTTTCGGTCGGGTATCTGGGTACCCTGTACCCGTGCTCACCCCTAGTGGCAGCCCCAAGCCCCAACGTTCCAATTTTATTAATGGGGCTGATTTTGCCTTTTTTTTAATTTAAAAACTTAACCCCACCCCTTTATAAAATCTATAAATAGCCCCCACCTTTCATCATATTTTTTCCACATAACTCTCTTACTTACTCTCTAATTTTTATCTCAAATTCTCAATTCTCTCTCTCACAAAGTACTACCAATAATTAGTTTTGTTATTTAATTTTAGTTTTAATTTTATTTGCTATTTATTTTGCAAAAAAAAAAAAAAGAATAGCAACGAGTTACAAGCTAGTGCAATTGTGGTAACGTTCAAGTCATCCAGTTGTTCAATACTTCAACTTATTGCGGAAATTTGGTATACTCGTTCCATCTCTTTCCCGTATTTAGTATTTTTATTATCGTATATTTAATTTTTATTACTTTTCTATTTTGTTGTTTGAATTTTGAACTTGCATAATAGATTTATTTCAAAAAAGGTGCTAATTTAATTCGGGGTAGAAGTAATACTAGTAGTAGCCGTAGGGGTGGAGGTAGAAAATCTAGTAATAATAATAATATGAATGAGTATTTTACACATGTTTCTGAAATATCGCCAGAAGATAATAATGACGATTAAGTACAAATGCAAGAAAATTATGGCATAGAGGATGATGATAATGAAACTGAAGTAGGTATTAATGATACACCACCTACACATACTAGTGGAGTTGCTCAAAGTATGGGTAGTGGTCGTGGTGGGGGCAGGGCTAGGCCACCTTTACCCATGGATATGAAAAGTCGTAGAAAGAGAAGTAAGGTCTGGCAATTTATGTCTGAAACTGAAACTCCCAACTATGTTAAATGTAATCTCTGTGATAAACCTTCTAGCCATAAAACTGGAGGTAGAAAAGGGGGGGGGGGGGACTTTGAAGAGACACTTAGAGGACAAACACCCAATTGAATGGTTTGGTGGTTTAGAAGATGATCAAACAACGTTAAACTCAACAACCGGAGGATATCACAAGTATGATAAAATGAAGGATATGGAGGAGTTAGCAAAAATGATTGCTTTAGGTTATCTACCTTTCACTTTTGCTTCCTCGCCATATCTTATTACGTATATTCAAAGAGTTCATAATCCTTTGTTTAAAGGTGTTCCTAGAAGTACTTGTAGATATGATATCTTTAGGCTTCATGGATAATATTGTTGGGATTAAATGATAGATTGAATGAGAAATGGAGGGAGTTCCCTCTTGCTCTATAAAATAATCATTTGTCCCACATCGGTAGTGAAAATAAAAGTGGGAGTTGTCCCACATCGGTAGTGGAAAGAAAAGTGGGAGTTGTCCCACATCGGTAGTGGAAAGGAAAGTTCTTCTACTTATAAGTAGAATTACTCCTTCTTGTCAGTAAAAGGGTTGAGGGGGCAAGGACCTCTCGCGCCGTCGTCGCTCGCTCGCTCGGCTCGGCCGCCGGCCCGCTCGGCTCGGCCGGCCCGGCCGGCCGGATTTATCTTTTTGGACCAAATTTTCTTTAATTTTTAATTATTTAATTAATTATTATTTAATTAAATTAATTAACTTATCCAATCCTACCCGTTAGTGACCCTGACCATGACCCTACGGATCCGCTTCGACCCACGACCGGTTTCTTTCCGCATTTAAATTTCCCACCGCTTTAGTGATTGTTCGAAGGGTTGCAAACCTTCGTAAACTTGATTTCCATGGCTATAAATTCATTTGATTCTTCGTAATTTTACTTACTAATTTTCTGAACTACAAAATCTTCTTCTTCTTCTCGCACGAATAAATTATGTGTGATATACTACTTGTTGAGTGGTTCGCCGCTACTGAGTTTGGAGTACTACTATTACGGTAAGATAATCGTTCTATCCTGGGAGGATATTCCATCAACCTCGAGTACTTTGTGAGGGGAATAATTTCCTTAAGGACACACTTTGAACTAAGTGGGCTCGATTATATTCCTAAAATTATTCTTATTTTTGCAACACTGATTCGCTTATTTTCAGTGTTTATTGTTTATCGATTTTTGGAATACAGATTATTAACAATCTTAAGGAAATTATATTTTTGATTAATCAGATTTTGTTTTGGAGACTAAAACTGTGTGGTTTTCTACTCAGTGTGAAATTTCATATTCGACTTGAAGACATACAAACTTCGTTGGAATATTAAAGTTCATACTTGTACAACGATTTGAAGAACATAAAAACTTCATCGTTGTTGTATTCAGTTTGGAGATTAAAACTTGAGCGCTTTTCTACTCCATATGAATATTAGTATTCGACTCGAAGATATAAAAACTTCGTTGGAATACTAAAGTTTCATAATTATACCGCAATTTGAAGAAATAAAATCTTCATCGTTTAAGTCCGTGATTGAATTGCTATTCTGGTTTTATTAACTAAAAGCAGTTTGTCGATTTGACAAAGGACAAACGAATAATGGCAATTGAGACCTACTACCTCTGCAATTACCGCACCGTTACTCCTACGAGCATCTGCCAGGTGCACCGGCCGAGAAACCTCGAAGTTCACCGTGCCAACTTCAAAGGATGGCAGCAAAGAATGTTCTTTTGGCTTACCACCCTTGGTATGCAAAAGTTCACCAATGAGGACCCTCCCGTGCCTGCCGCCGACATGCCTGACAACCAAAAGTTCATGGTTACTGAGGCTTGGAAACATGCTGACTTTTTGTGCAAAGGCTACATTTTGAGTGCCTTAGAAGATGACTTGTACAACGTCTACAGTGCAGTAGAGACTTCCAAAGAACTATGGAGTGCACTTGAAAAGAAGTACAAAACTGAAGATGCTTGCTTGAAGAAGTTTGTGGTTGCCAAATTCCTAGACTACAAAATGGTGGATGGAAAAACCGTTGGAACCCAAGTTCAAGAGCTTCAACTTATCTTCCATGACCTTATTGTTGAAGGTATGGTAGTAAATGAAGCGTTCCAAGTGGCTGCAATGATTGAGAAGTTGCCGCCCTCATGGAAAGATTTCAAGAATTATCTTAAGCACAAAAGAAAGGAAATGAAGTTGGAAGATCTTGTGATTCATCTCAAGATCGAGGAAGATAACAAAACCGCTGAGAAGAGGTACCGTAAGACTTCACCAATTGAAGGGGCAAACATCGTTGAAGATGCTGCTCTGAAAAAGAACAAGAAAAGGAAGAGGCCTTCTGGAAATGAGAAGGATTCCAACAAGAAAAAGTTCAAGGGCAACTGCTTTAATTGTGGGAAAGCTGGCCACAAAGCCCCAGATTGTCGTCTCCCGAAAAAGAACAAGGAAAAAGGACAAGCCAATATGGTGGAAAAGAATGATGATATGGATGATCTGTGTGCAATGCTATCAGAGTGCAATTTGGTTGGAAACCCAAAGGAGTGGTGGCTTGATTCTGGTGCCACTCGACATGTTTGCGCTACAAAAGAAGCATTTGCAAACTATGCTCCACTGACCCAAGAGGTATTGTTTATGGGAAATACCGCAATGACCAAGGTTGAAGGATATGGGAAGATACTTCTGAAGATGACTTCCGGCAAGGTCCTGACTCTCAACAATGTTATGCACGTTCCAACAATTCGGAAGAATTTAGTTTCAGCCGGACTACTCGTCAAAAACGGGTTTAAATGTGTGTTGGTTAGTGAGAAAATTGTAATAAGTAAGAATGATTTGTTCATAGGAAAAGGCTACCTCACCGAGGCCTTTTCAAACTCAATGTAATGGTTGTTGACAGTATTAATAAGAATTCAGTCCTTACTTATTGGAGTCAAATAATTTATGGCATGTTCGTTTAGGACATGTCAACTACAAAACTCATGGAAATTGATTAATTTAGAAGTATTGCCTAAATTCGAGTGTAATAAATCTAAATGTGAAATCATGTGGTCGAATCTAAGTTTGTTAAACATCCATATAAGTCTATTGATAGGAATTCAAATCCTTTAGACTTAATTCACACAGATATATGTGATATGAAGTCAATACCATCTCATGGTGGGAAAAAATATTTTATAACTTTTATTGATGATTGCACTCGATATTGTTATGTGTATTTGCTTAATAGTAAGGATGAAGCAATTGATGCATTTAAGCAATACAAAAATGAAGTGGAAAATCAATTGAATAAAAGATAAAAATGATTAGAAGTGATAGGGAGGAGAGTACGAATCTCCTTTGCAGAGATATGTTTAGAATATGGAATTATTCATCAAACTATCGCCCTTACACACCACAATCAAATGGAATTGCGGAAAGGAAAAATCGAACATTAAAGGAAATGATGAATGCCTTACTAATAAGTTCCTGTTTACATGCAAAGCTTGTGGGGAAGCTATCCTTACAGCCTAACCGAATACTCAACAGGGTGCCCCACAGCAAAACACAATCTATTCCATTTGAATTATGGAAAGGAAGAAAACCCAACTTGAAATATTTCAAAGTGTGGGGGTGTTTAGCAAAGGTCCAAGTTCCTTTGCCCAAAAGGGTAAAAATCGGACCAAAAACTGTGGATTGTGTTTTTATTGGTTATGCTACAAACAAAGAAAGCTTGTCGGTTTGGTTCACAAATCGGACAATCCCGAAATTCATATAAATACGGTAATTGAATCAGATAATGCTGAATTCTTTGAAAATATTTATCCGTATAAAACTGAACGTGAGTCGTCAAGTGAAAGAGCTAAACGACCGCGGGAAGAACCAAAGGAAAATACACCAAGTAAAGCGAATGCAAGGCGTAGCAAACGCGTCAAAGGACATCTACTTCCTTTGGACTGATTTTGTGACATTCTTGCTTGAAAATGAGCCTCAAACATTTAAAGCAATGATGTCTTCTTCTCGATTCAAGATTTTGGAAAGAAGCAACAATAGTGAGATTGAATCAATTTTGAACAACCATACATGGGAATTGGTTGATCTTCCTCCTGAAATAAACCTTTAGGATCAAAATGGATTTTTAAAAGGAAAATGAAAGTTGATGGCACTATTGACAAATATAAGGCAAGACTTGTGGTCAAAGGTTATAGACAAAAAGAAGGCCTTGATTACTTTGACACATACTCGCATTAACAAGAATAACATCTATTCGGGTGTTAGTAGCTTGTGTCAGATATGGTCTTGAAATCCATCAAATGGATGTCAAGACAAACTTTCTTAAATGGAGAATTGAGGAAGAAATTTACATGGAACAACCTCGAGGGCTTTGTGGTTCCTGGTAAAGAAAGGAAAGTGTGCAAACTTGTTAAGTCACTTTATGGACTTAAACAAGCACCCAAACAATGGCATGCGAAATTTGACCAAACAATGTTGGCAAATGGATTTAAGATTAATGAGTGTGACAAATGTGTTTACATTAAAAATACTCCAAATCATGAAGTCATTGTTTGTTTATATGTTGATGACATGTTGATAATGAGTAGAGATATTACCAATATAAATGCTACGGCGTATCTTTGGCTAGCAAATTTGATATGAAAGACTTAGGAATTGCTGATTTGATCTTAGGCATCAGAATTCATAAAACTCCACAAGGTCTAGCATTATCGCAGTCTCATTATATTGAAAGAGTACTTGACAAGTTTAAGTATTTAAATTTCAATGTTGTAAAACTCCAATTGATGTAAGTTTTGCACTTCAAAAGAATAAAGGTGAAAGTGACTCACAATTGGACTATGCACGAGTTTTGGGAAGTTTGATGTATATTATGAATTGTACACGACCAGATATAGCATGTGCTATAAGCAAGCTGAGTCGATTCACGAGTAATCCCAATCAAACTCATTGGATGGCAATGAAACGAGTCTTGGGGTATTTAAAACACACCCAAGACTATGCTTTGCATTATAACAAATATCCCGTTGTGATCGAAGGATATAGTGATGCAAATTGGATCACCGGGTCATTTGAAGTTAAATCCACGAGTGGTTATGTTTTCACAATTGGGGTGGATCGGTGTCTTGGAAATCATCAAAATGACATGCATCGCCCGCTCTACAATGGAATCTGAATTTATAGCTTTAGACAAGGCGGTGAAGAAGGCTGAGTGGCTCCGGCATTTCTTAGAAGATATTCCATTCTGGCCCAAACCTTTGGCTCCTATATGTATACATTGTGACAGTCAAGCAACAATAGGTAGGGCAGGGAGCGTAATGTATAACGGAAAATCTCGTCACATACGACGAAGACACAATACCGTTAGACAACTCCTCTCTAGTGGCGTTATCACGATTGACTATGTAAAGTCAAGAGATAACGTGGCGGATCCGCTTACAAAAGGCTTATCTAGAGAGGGAGTTAGTAGATCATCAATGGGAATGGGGTTAAGGCCGAGGACAAGTCATCATGGCGGTAACTCCACCTAGCAGACTGGAGATCCCAAGAGCTAGGTTCAAGGAGATCAAACAAAGTTGTGACTGACGGTTCAACATTGTCAAATAACTCAACCCATTTTCAGATGAAGACAATGTTCAGAAATAAGGATAAAACCTTATGGCTTGTTAATGAGTTAATAAAGCATTAAGGTTCTTTAATGATTATCTAAATCTGGCAGTGTATGACCAGATAATGTGGATATAGGACCACATGTTTAGAAATCACCTATGTGAGTGTTAAGTGTAAGCCGCTTTAAAGGGGAATGACAGTAAAGGCCCATTCTCTACACACTCATGAAACCAGGAGGTGTTCATGGCTGAAACGAACACAACCGTGAGAATCATAAACGGTTGAGGGTTGATTGTGTGACTTATGTTGTCTAGGTATACAACAAAGTTCGACGGTTCAAAGATATCAAATCTACCGATTGATCGAGTATATCCGATATAAGTTCACTACGGAAAGTTCAAAGGGAAACCTACTTATCCAGATGCAGTCAATTCTCGCTTGTATATCACACTTGTCAGCGCATTCCTTTATCTTATAGCCATTCCCCATTCATGTGGGGGATTGTTGGGATTAAATGATAGATTGAATGGGAAATGGAGGGAGTTCCCTCTTGCTCTATAAAATAATCATTTGTCCCACATCGGTAGTGGAAATAAAAGTGGGAGTTGTCCCACATCGGTAGTGGAAATAAAAGTGGGAGTTGTCCCACATCGGTAGTGGAAAGAAAAGTGGGAGTTGTCCCACATCGGTAGTGGAAAGGAAAGTTCTTCTACTTATAAGTAGAATTACTCATTCTTGTCAGTAAAAGGGTTGAGGGGGCAAGGACCTCTCGCGCCGTCGTCGTCGCTCGCTCGCTCGGCTCGGCTTCGGCTTCGGCTCGGCTCGGCCGGCCGGCCGGCCCGGCCGGCCGGCCGGCGGCCGGCGGATTCGGATTCGGATTCGGATTTGGATTTGGATTTGGTCAAATGATCTGATTGATTGATAATCTTTTTGGTCCAAATTTTCTTTAATTTTTAATTATTTAATTAATTATTATTTAATTAAATTAATTAACTTATCCAATCCTACCCGTTAGTGACCACGACCGCGACCTACGGATCCGCTTCAATCCACCTAATCTGTTTCTTTCCCGCATTTAAATTTCCCACCGCTTTAGTGATTGTTCGGAAGGGTTGCAAACCTTCGTAAAGCGAGATTTCCATGGCTATAAATTCATTTGATTCTTCAGAATTTTACTTACTAATTTTCTGAACTACAAAATCTTCTTCTTCTTCTGCACGAATAAATTTTGTGTGATATACTACTGTTGAGTGGTTCGCCGCTACCAGAGTTTGGAGTACTACTATTCTGGTAAGATAATCGTTCTATCCTGGGAGGGGATATTCCATCAACCTCGAGTACTGTGAGGGGAATAATTTCCTTAAGGACACACTTTGAACTAAGTGGGCTCGATTATATTCTGAAAATTTTTCTTATTTTTGCAACACTGATTCTGTTTATTTTCAGTGTTTATTGTTTACTGATTTTTTGGAATACAGATTATTAACAAATATTTATTTTGTTTACAATATTTGTTTAACAACCTTATTTGTAGAGTTTGTCTAACTTCTGATATTCATCGTGCTGTTAATGAAAATGATTATTTGACCATTATATGTCATTGGATAAATGATGATTTTATAATGCAAAAACGTATTATTGCTTTTAAATATGACAAAGATCAAAGTCACACTACTTTATGTATAAGCCAAACAATTAATGATGTTGCTAAAGATTTCAATCTTAATCAAAGCCTTTTATGTATATCTTGCTGTGTCATCTTTAAAAATTCACATGAATTCACCCGTTGATGAAATATTTCATATTTAATGTGCATGTCATATTAATAATTTAATTGTTAAAGCTGATCTAGAATTATTTAAACATGAGGTCACTCTAGTTAGAAGAGTTGTTGGTATTATTCAAGAAAATAATAAATCTAAAAGAATTATCGAATTTTTTAAAAAAAGTGCAAGGAATACGATCTTCCTCCAAGATACATGCCTGAAGAAATTGCTACTAGGTGGAACTATACTTATATATTTTTGAAAGTTTGTTACAAATATAGAGCTCCTATAAGTGAAGTTGCTAATGCTTTTTGTCAAGATCCAAATTGTTTGTTAACACCTGATGTTTGAAAAATCATTGATGAAGTTGTATTATTTTTAAGAAAATTTTATGTTGCTACTCTGGAGTTTTCTGGAGCTTATTACCCTACTGTTGCAAATGCTTTAGCTCATATAGCTGAAATTTCTTACCAACTTAACAAATTAAATAAAAATGTTAGATATACCGAGGTCGTTGAAAAAATGACGGATAAATTTAAAATATAATTTTTTTCTATTCCTCCTATTTATCTATTTGGTGTTGTTTTAAGTCCTTCTTGTAAGCTGAATGACACTCATAATTTAATTAAATATTAGATATACCGAGGTCGTTGAAAAAATGATGGATAAATTTTAAAAATATTTTTTTCTATTCCTTCTATTTATCTAATTAGTGTTGTTTTAAATTCTTCTTGTAAGATGAATGACACTCATAATTTAATTAAAGGTTTGTATTCCTATATGGAAATTGGAGCTGCAAAACCATGTTATTTGACTTGTATGAGTGACCTTAACACATAATTGCAACAATTATATAATTATTATACAACTTTAGCTAATAATTCTACTATACATGTTACACCTGACCCAAATATCCCTTCTAGTTCTGCTTCTACATCTAAAAAATTTAACGATGATGAAGATTTTGCTAATTTTTTTTATCTGGGGGACTTTTTCTAGTACCACACCAAGTAGCAGGAACATTGATGAGCTTCAATTCTACTTGCAAAAGGGCACCGAGCCAAAGAAGAATTTTGCACCATTGAAATGGTGGAACAGGTTCTTTTCGCAGTGGCCCGGGACGTACTAAATGTGCCAATTCAACCGTTGCATCAGAGAGCACATTTATCCAAGCAAGACAACAGTTAGGAGACACCCGTCACTCATTGACTCATTGGGTAGCGATGCTTTGAAAGTTCTAGTATTTTTAGAGATTGAATAAGGTCGGAAAAAAGTAATCAAGGACGTGCGGATAATAACTTAGATGAGCCGAGAGACGAAGAAATTGGAGAACTATTGGAAGATGGAGTTCCTACAGGACCAACACCTCATATTGACGTGAATGAGCTTACAAAGATGTTTAAACTTTTTGAAATTGGTGAATCATTGCTAGTCTTTATTTAGAAGAAACATAATCCTTCCTAGAAGGTGGTTGTGTAGACCTAGTCTACACAAAACCCTTCTTAGAAGGTGACCGTGTAAATTAGGTGCTCTTCTTGTATTTGTGACTTTGTGTTCATGAAATATCTAATAAATAAAAAGTTTAAGCCTTGATTTTATTTTGAATTGGCTACCTATATTACTTCTTTTTATAAGTATTAAGTATTAACTATAAGCACTAAAAAAATCATATGTAACAAAATATATTGCTAGAAGACTTTTCTTTATAATATTTTATATTTTCGTATTTAGCTACTTTAAATTTTAAAATTTATTAAGTTTGAATTAGATTAAATAGTAACAAACTAACAACTAAACTAAAAAAAATTATTTTCTTTATTGCAACTTACAACTAACAACTAAACTAAAACTATTTTATTATAATAAAAAAGTTTTAAATTTTAAAAAATATATATTATTATATTAAACCCGACCCGGCCAGACAAGGTGAAAACTGACCCGCACGAGTCAAGCTAGTGGACAAATTGGACCGGACCGATTGGACCCGGTAGCCAACCCGGATCACAAACAGGTCGATTTTGAATTTTATCAAGCCGGACCGGCCCAGCCCGGCTCGGTAACAGGCTTATGTTAAACATATATATGCATGATAGAGTCCAGTCATGCGTTAGCTGTCATAATGATAATAAACATGTGTTGTTATACTCCTTCCGTCCTAATTTATGTGATATACTTTTATGTGGCACATACTTTAAGAAATAAGCTATAGATCATCTCGTTTTGTGTAAAAGATAAAATTTAAAGTTAAATTATTGTCAAATAAGAAAATATATCATTTTTTTTTTGACGAAATTAAAAAAAAATAAGTTACTCTTTTTGGACAGAGGGAGTATGAAATAGTGGCCTACTATGAACATTTTTTTTTCAATCATACTGTTTTAATGCACTACACGTCTCTTCTATCGCAAGTTGACTTTAACTAACTACCTTCAGGAACGTTGAATATTTTTCTTTTTCTAAATAACAGGAAGTTCTGTGGTCCTTGGGCATTCTCCTACTAAGGGGATAATGATGTTCCTAAAGATTGACTCTGCAGAGAATTGAAGAGTGAAATCAGTTACGAGGATAGTCTAATATCTACAACGAAAATGGAACTACTAAAATGCAAATTTGACAGAGTGTCACAGGCTACGAAAAGTAAAAACAAAAGATGAAATAAATCGAATGTCAAATATGTTTCCGAATGTCAGCGATAATATCGTCTGACACAAGTGACAACACTTCGATAAAACAGAAAACCATTAAGAATAAAATGCAGCGAAAAAATAAAGAACACAAATATTTATATTTTCACAAGTTATATGTTGATATGACTTATGATGGTCAATGACCAGAAATATTGTATATATATTATATACAAAATTATAAATTCATTTCTTTACAGATTTACAATATAAAATGGAAATGAATTAAAAGTTGATGTCGCAAATGACTTCTGCCAGAAATATCTAACTATGTAGACATAGACAACCTCTCATTACAATCGCTCCATACAAAACTAATCTAGAATCTAAACAACAATTGTAATGTTGGACAGAATGTTGTCGACACACTCAGGCAACACTTGTGATCCAGATTTCTGGGTTGAAATCCCGAGAGCGCTCTTGGTATTTTTGCAGTCTAATTCTGGATGATCAATTCACTGTTGTGGCCTCTCTATTTATAGTAGAGGGTCTTCCTTGAAAAGCTCATCGATCAGTTAAAGAGGTTGAAGGAAAGGTAGGTAGCTGGTGTGTTTGTTGGAGAAGATCATGGAGTCGAAATCTCAACAACTTTGACTTGTTCTTCACTCGACTTCTTCCTCAAGCTTTGACTCTTTCTCTCACGTTTTACACAGCTCCAATTCACCAAGCCTAAGTCATTTTTACCCCACAGTAAAATATTACTACTTACCGTGAAGTAAGGCAAAACTGTTATATAAAAATGTTGGTCTGAATGTTGTGACGTTTTCCCAATATTTTATGCATTCAACAACAGTACTTCATAGGATATGTTGGGTCAAATGTCACAACATCAAAACCCAATATTAACAATCTCCCATTTTTTGCCTTTCTTCACAAAACACATTATAAAATGTATAGACGACTTAGTGCTTTGTCACGGAAGTTGTCTAACACTTGTTATTATAGAACTGCTCCCCCTTAACCTGTAATGGTATACATCTAAACTTGTGTATAACAGTCTATAGGATTAGAAGACGATGTGTGCTCACATATCATCCAATATATAGAACACAGAGAAAATAATACAGTTAGCGCATTACATGTCATCCATTTATATGGATTTATATACAGACCAAAACAATATTCCATTGTCCACATAAATCAACATCCATCATGTCAAACAGTTAACTGCTCATAATGAGAAATCTTCACGACCTTCATACATTATCACCCAGTAGCTAGCAACAACTCATCCTAGCTCATCATACAACAACAACAGCTTCCAACAACTTTCTACTCCTGTGTGACTACTTCTCTGCACCAACAGCAACCTCTAACCTTCTTTCATAGCTCGTCTTGCATCAACACTTCCTCTGCTTCCCTCAGCTTCACCAGCAACATTATCTCCCATTTTTTATGAAGAAAGCATCAACATGAGATAGTCTCTGGCTTGAATCAGGGAAATATTCATAACATCAACCTCTGAGATTTGATGGTTGATTTTTGCAATTTGATTCATAATCCATTCAGTGGACAGTGGAGACTGTCTTGGACCAGTGTTGCCAGGAATGTTGGTGACATTCCTATCAACATCTGCACTACTTCCTTCAATTTTCCAGGGTAGATCAATGACTTTGTCTCTACTCTTCAAAACTGCTTTGTTGATTGTGTACAATTCTCGAGCCTTTCCTAATGTGTCCTCTTTCTTAGGCTTAAAATCTTGGGTAGTTAAAACTTTGTATATTAGAGAGGGAAAATGGAGGATTGAGGTTGATTCTTTTTGTGTCCAAGTTGACAACTTGATGGAAGATCATTTTCCCAAATCAACTCTCAATCCTTTTCCAATTTTGTACAGCAGGGTGGCTTGTTCTGTAGTTACAATTGACTCATTCCTTGAAGGGAGCAAATTGTGTATAGCAATTTTGTGAAGAGTGGCAAACAAGGCTGTCAATTTAGAGGTTGGACATCTAGAGATCCACTTATGCATTATTCCTCATGTGAGGTACTCAATTACTTTATCTCTATTGTCCACTGTAGGGTATGCTTCTCTAACATTCTCCTCAGCATTTAATCCCATACATTGGTTTATAACATTAGGTGTGAAATAATACTCTCTGTTACGGAGATATACCTTCCTAAATTTCTTTGAGGAGATATCTTCTATGACATAACCCAAATTAGCATAAAATAACCTGACTATTTTATCAACATATGGTCCTTTATTAGTAATAGATCCTAGAAGCTCTTTCTTTTAAGAACACTACCAAGCCATATTCTGAACAAGAGGCAATGTCTAATACTTTTTCACACCTAATGACTCTATTCTTGTACCAGTTCCAATTATCAGAATTAGTTTTAGAATAGAAATTGTCTGAGTAGATAGATACCTCCCGGTCAGAATCAAATTCGGTTTTGCTGGAGGAAGTTGGTGTTGGTGTCTCTTCTGAAGTTGGCTGAAATGTTGGCTGAGATGTTGTGGCATATGGGGCAACATTTGAAGCAACACTTGTCCTCGTAGTCCTGGGAACTCCCTTTGGAAAAAAATATTTCAAGGGGGTTTCATCTGGGATTTCCCTTTCTTGAGACACACTGTGTTGTTCAGGAGTTGAAGGTTCTTCATCAGTTGAGAAAATAGAGTCTGTACTTTCACTATCACCTCTTGAGTAGACTAGTTTAGAAGTTTCACATTTAGTTCTTTTGCTACTCAACTCTTCTTGGACTGTTTTCTCGAACACTCTACTCGATCGGCGAGTAGGAAAGGCAGATGATCTGGTCCTCTTGCCCAAAGATATAAAATCAGCAATTTCATCGACATCTATAAGGTTGTTGTTGTATCCAGGGTAGCTAATGTCTAAAGGTTCATCAAAACCTTTAAACACTATTGCCATAGACAGATCCTCTGTGGGGGTTTGATGAAGAAGATTGGCCTGGTTGCTAGGTGTAAAGTGCTCGAAAGAGTCAGTGTTTATTGAAGTTCTTGTGCTCATGGGAGTGTTAGATGAAATGTTGGCTGACATGGGTTCTGACACTGGAGAAGTTTTCATTGATGAGAATTGAGGAGAAAGTTTTGAGGAATTAGGGTTTGTGATTGAGAATAGAGTTTGGAATGGTGATGAATCCATCGGGTAGGTAGGGTTATATCCGAGGTGTGATTTGATTCCCATCACCCCCCCTTTTTTTTAGGGAAAATCAGAGATGAAAAAATAGCAAATAAGAGAAATATTTATATACATGACAAACCTTTCTAAGCAACAAAAAATCCTTAGTTTTAGGAGTTTGAGATTTATCTAATAACTTACACCTAAAAATTTGTGATAAAAAGATAAGGATCACGGTAGGAATTTTAATCTTATCATTTTAAAATTTGAAATTCCTATTAAAACAAGGCATAAAAATAGGGAGAAAAGTCTAATTTTTCTGAAACCAGTTAAGAACAACATCCCAACAAATATCACTATATGAAAATGTCAACAGCAATGTTGGCAACATTTTGGACGACACAAGTATTTTGATCCCTCAAGAATTGATCCATCGTGTCCTTGATCTAATCATAAACCATATACAAAAGAATTTTTTCGTGTCAAAAAAATTAAGAATACTTATTTAGTATTCTCAAAATTCTTTCAAGCACTCGATACTCCTATAGTATAGGAATGATATATTTTTAAGGGCTTTGCCCATTTTTTACAGTTGCCAAATATTTGTAAAGGCTTTGCCTTACTTTGATACTCTCTTTTTATGATCTATATGATTTTATTTATCATCGCAGAGAACGGTATCACGTTGGAATCACATTCTTCTTGAAGGATCATGCTTGTATAACCAAAAGTAATGAACTATACAACAACAATAATCAATTTATGATATTACATAAGTAAATGTCACCTGAAATGTTAGACAATGTTTTAGCTGACATTCACCAAAAATGCCTTTTTAGAGATTACAAAGACCAAGAGATTTCTTCAAACTGGAAAATCTCTCATGGTCCAAAGCTTTTGTAAAAATATCAGCTAGTTGATGAAGAGTGTCAACATGTTCAATTTTAACTAGCTGTTTTTCAACTAAATCTCTTAAAAAGTGATGTCTAATAAAATATGTTTTGTACGTGAGTGTTGAACTGGATTTTTGGAAATATTTATAGCACTCAGATTATCACAATACAAAATCAAAATGTTGTTAGAAAATCCATAGTCGTCTAACATATGTCTTAGCCATATTAATTGAGAGCAACAACTTCCAGCTACTACATATTTAGATTCAGCAGTTGAAAGTGAGATACAATTTTGTTTACGACTATACCATGAAATAAGATTATTGCCAAGATAAAAACACTCTCCACTTGTACTTTTTCTATCATCCATATCTCCAGCCCAATCACAGTCACTGAATCCTATTAAGTTAGGATTAGTGTCTTTGGAATACCAAATTCCAACTCACATGTGCCAGCAACATATCGAATAATACGTTTCGCGATATTTAAGTGGGATATTTTGGGACAGGCTTGAAAACGGGCACACACACAAACACTAAACATAATATCTAGGTGACTAGCAATAAGGTAAAGAAGGCTACCTATCATAGATCGATATAATGTTGGATCAATATTTTCACCAACATTATCCTTACATACCTTCTGTGACGAACCCATTGGTGTCTTCATTTGTTTAGCATTCTCCAATCCAAATCTCTTAACTAGATTCTTTGCATATTTACTCTATGAGATGAAAATTCCATCATCACTTTGCTTTAGCTGCAAACCTAAGAAAAAAGTTAGTTACCCAATCATGCTTATTTCAAATGTTAATGACATAACTTCAACAAATGAATATAGGTACGATTGTGAGGTCGACCCAAAGACTATGCCATCTACGTAGATTTGAGCAATTATTATATCTACACTGTGTCGTTTAATAAATAAAGTACGATCAGTTTCATCATAGTTAAAACCAAATTCAAGAAGGAAGTTAGTTAGATGACCATATCATGCACGAGGGGCTTGTTTCAACCCATACAGAGCATTTTTGAGCTTGTACACATATTGTGGATTGTAAAGATTTTCAGATCATTTTGGTTGTTCGACATAGACTTTCTTATCTAGGTAACCATTTAAGAATGCACCTTTTACATCCATTTGGTATAAAGTAATTTTTAGAAAATAGACAATAGCAAGTAGAAGTCTAATTGATTCAATTCTAGCCACATGTGCAAGGTTTCATTATAATCGATTCATTCAACCTGAGTATAGCCTTGTGCAACTAGACGAGCTTTGTTTCTAACAACAGTTCCCGATTAGTCACTTAGTTCCAATTACATTTGTATTATTTGGACGTGAAACTAAGTCCCAGACTTCATTTCGAGAGAATTGTTCAAGCTCTTCTTGCATTGCTTGAATCCAAAAATCATCTTTGAGTGCTTCTTAAACATTTTTTGGTTCTAAAGTAGATATAAAACAAGAAAGACTAACATTTTGGTATATGGTATACATACACACATACCTTACCATTTCTCTGTAGTTGATTGGTTCTTTCCCTTTTATTTTGATTCCTCCAAAAACTCCCCCTATCACTTGACTTGTTGGATGATTCTTCCTAATCCTTGATGAAGGGTCCCTTCGAACTTGATCTAGTAATTCAATATTTGACTCCTCATCCATGGCCTCTGTGGTCTCTATTTCAGGTTCAGATGTTGCTTCGGGTGTGACTATATTTGGGGCAACATCTGATTCTTCAGCAGTCTGCACATTTTTCACTGAAACTATAGTGTTATTTTCAGTTGTATTTTCTATATGATCAAAAAAATTATCAAAAATAACATTTACAGACTCTTGTACAGTTCTGGTCCTCAGATTGTATACTCGATAAGCATGACTATTTTGAGAATAGCCAACAAAAATTCCCTTATCACTCTTAGAGTCAAACTTTGCCAAATGATCTCTATCGTTTAGAATGTAACAGATACACCCAAAAACGTGAAAGTAACGCAAGTTAGGTTTCTTTCCATTAATAAGCTCATAGGGAGTCATCTTTGTTCCTGGCCTTAAGTAGACTCTATTAGAGATGTGACAAGCAGTATTTAAGGCTTCAGCCCAAAAACATTTTGATAATTTTTTAGAACTAAGCATAACTCTAGCCATTTTTCGCAGTGTTCTATTCTTTCTTTCAGCTACCCCATTCTGTTGAGGAGTTTTGGGAGCAGAGAACTCATGGAAAATTCCATTTTTCTCACAAAAGTTTGTGAATGAGTTATTTTCAAACTCTTTTCCATGGTCGGATCTAATAAAAAAATAGGTGAATAGAACAAGTTCCTAATTCTAGAATGCAAAATTTTAAACATGTCAAAAGTTTGTGATTTTGCTTTCAAAAAATATATCCAAGAATATCTAGAAAAATCATCTACTATCACATAGGAATACCTCATGCCTCCTAGACTGTCTACTTCAATTGGACCCATCAAATTCATATGCAATAATTGAAAACAGTGAGACATACCTGAATGTTGTCCGTCGTGTTGGACAATATTATGAGAGACACGGGTTTGCTTACCTTTTAGACAATCTTCACAAACAGTTTTACCTGTATGGCTAAGGTTGGGTAAGCCTCTAACCACTTCATATGAGACCAATTTTTCTAAATTGTGGTAGTTGACATGTCCCAACTTTTGATGCCATAGTGTTGTGTCATCGATCTTGGCATTATTGCATGTTTCTTGTCTTGCAAAAAGATAGCAATTATCACATGTTCTAGTACCTGTCATGACACATTCATTGGCTTCATTCGTAACTTCACAAGCATTCTTATTAAATTTTACCTCAAGATTGTCATCACATAGTTGACTAATACTAATCAAATTAGCCATTAAACCCTCAACGTGTAAGACATTTCCTAAAGCTGCAAATCCAGGAACATCCAAGATCCTTTTTCCAATTATTTTGCTTTTGCTGCCGCCTCCATAAGTCACGTTTCCTCCGTTGAATGACTTATAGATATTTAGAAAACCTTTTGTATCTGTCATGTGTCGAGAACATCCACTATCAAAGTACCAAGAACCTGAAATGTTAGTTCTTAATGTAGTTATCGCAACATTACAAGTTAGATCCTTTTTAGGAACCTAAACTCTCTTAAAAAAATTGTGTACCTCTTTGCTCAGAAATATTATTGCGATTGTTATGTGGAATGTTAGACAACAATTTTGGAAACATTTTGCTCACAAAATTTTGAAGTTTGAAACAATATGGTTTTAAGTGACCAGGAGAGTTACAGTGATGACATACAAACTTCATATTCTTTGACATATATGAGAACCTATTATTCATTCTTTTTCTTTTATAAAGCATATTTTCTCATTTTTGTCAAACAAACTAGAGCATATGGTTTTAAGAAAGTTCCTGTATCCAATACCTGCATGTGAAGGTTTACTAAAGCTGAGTATCTCATTCAACTTCAAAGTTCCTGTGTTGAGCTTGTGGAAGGTTGCTTCGGCTAAATCCAATTTTGCACGAATCTTACCAAATTTAGTATCCTTTTTGGTAAGAGCAACCTCAAGTCGGGTTATCATGCCAGTTAATTTCAGATTCTTATGAGTTAAAGATTTTATCTTTTTGTCAAGTTGTTTGGACTCTATGATTAAGGCTTTACAAATACTTTATAATTCATTAATCATGTCATCTTTGCATTCAACTTAATCCATACAATCAACTTCACTAGTAGAAATAAAACCACTAAAGAAATTAACATCATGATAGTTAAATAATTCGTACCTCTCAGATGTTGCTGGGGATGTAGATGTCATTGCTGATATTGGAGAAAACTTCGTGACACCTGAGACAATATTACAGACGACATCTTCATTATCAGACAGAGACTGTTCGTAAACAGTGGCTAATATTGCTTGTGATTCGACTTCTTGATCTCCTCCCTCTTCTCCTTCATCGTCACTAAGAGAAACCTATTTACTCTTACCAATTTTTCTAAGAGTGTTTGCACAGTCGTTGGAATAATGACCCAAACCCGAGCATACATGATATTGCACAGACTCAAGCTGTTTGGGATCAAATTTGGTATGATCTGAGTTGGTTTTTCTTAGTAGATTTCCCTTTTGTACATTAGGAAGAAATCTAGTGGGCTTTTGTTTGAAGACTTGGTTATGGTGCTCATTAGATTTAGGTTTATTTCTATCATTGTTGAACTTTCTCGCCATCGAATTGTATTTTCGAGTGAGTAAGGAAAAATTTGCACCTTCACCAATTTCTTCAAGATTCTCATCCTCTTCTTCGATTTGATTCTTCAAGGATTGAACTTGAAGTGCCACATTCTTGCTTTTATATAATTCTCTTTAATTCTCAATGTTCATCTCATAGGTATTGAGAATGCTCATTAAGGTATGAAGGTCCATAGTGGCAAGATTGTGAGCTTCTTCAATGACATAAATCTTTAAATTGAACTTCTCAGGAAGAGAACAGAGAGCCTTTTCAACAAGTTGAGTATTGATTAATGGTTCACCAAGCACTTGACATTCATTTGAGATGTCAATCAACTTTTCAAAATAAGACTTAATATCATCCGCTTCTTTCATCCTTAAACATTCATATTTACTCATAAGCATGCGTAGCTTTGTTCGACGAACACTTGAGCTACATTCACAATGAATTTGTAAAGTATCTCATGCGTCCTTAGCTGTGGGGCAGTTTTGAATGAGTTTGAACATGTAAAGATCAACCCATCCAAAAATTATATTTAAGGCTTTTTCGTTAAAGCTAGCATTATTGATTTCTTCCGCAGTCCATTCGGATTCAGGTTTAACAAGAATGTCACATTCCTCATCCGGTGGCAACATTGGAACAACATACCAATCGGCTATAGATCTACATGCCCTAACATCAATTGATTTGATATGAGAACGTAAACGAATCTTCCGATAAGCATAGTTTGAACCATCTAAAATAGGAAGTCTACCAATAATCGGATTTGCCGGATCCATAGCTTATGACAACAGGACCAAACACTTATTGTGTTAAGTGTCGGCTCTGATACCACTTGATAGGGGTGTCACAGGCTACGGAAAGTAAAAACAAAAGATGAAATCGAAGGCCAATTCTGTTTCCGAATGTCAGCGATAATATCGCCTGAAACAAGTGACAACACTTCGATAAAATAGAAAACCTTTAAGAGTAAAATGCATCGAAAACATAAAGAACACAAAAGTTTATATTTTCACAAGTTATATGTTGATATAACTTATGCTGGTCAATGACCAGAAGTATTGTATATATATTATATACAAAATTACAAATTCCTTTCTTCACAAATTTACAATACAAAATGGAAATGAATTAAAAGTTGAAGTCGCAGATGACTTCTGCCTGAAAAATCTAGCTATGTAGACATAGACAACCTCTCATTATAATCGCTCCATACAAAACTAATCTAGAATCTAAATAGCAATTGTAATGTTGGACAAAATGTTATCGACACACTCAGGCAACACTTGTGATCCAGATTTCTGGGTTGAAATCCCGAGAGCTCTCTTGTTATTTTTGCAGTCTAATTTTGGATGGTCGATTCACTGTTGTGGCCTCTCTATTTATAGTAGAGGGTCTTCCTTGAAAAGCTCATCGATCAGTTGAGGAGGTTGAGGGAAAGGTGGACATGTGGTGTGTTTGTTGGAGAAGATCATGGAGTCGAAATCTCAACAACTTTGACTTGTTCTTCACTCGACTTCTTCCTCAAGCTTTGACTCTTTCTCCCACGTTTTACACAGCTCCAATTCACCAAGCCTAAGTCATTTTTACCCCCACAGTAAAATATTACTGCTTACCGTGAAGTAAGGCAAAACTGTTATATAAAAATGTTGGTCTGAATGTTGTGACATTTGTCCCACATTTTATGCATTCAACAACAATACTTCATAGGATATGTTGGGTCAAATGTCACAACATCAAACCCAACATTAACAAAATTAAACAAACTATGAAAAGGGACGTTGACGTTGTACTAATCAATCCTCCTTACAAGTTGCAACTAGCCACCAAACTTAGGAATAAAATGGTCTTGGAGGCTTCTAGTATCACTTGAGCTTTGAATAGAAAGCTCATACTACTATTTTACCTCTGAATTTTGTCCATTTCTGTGATATTGCTGAAACTCTAAAAAATTCTATAACGTGCAAAGGACATAGTTTTGACCACAATTAATCCGAATAATGTCATTGATTGGTTTTTCAAAGTCAAATATGTCATCTACTCTGGACATGTCTTTCCTCCTTAATTCACCTATCACACAAAATCCTTTCATGCATATATGAAAGAGCTCATTGATATTTCAGCAGAACAAATTGTCAATCCTACTAAAGGGTAAGTGCAAAATTTGGGATAGAATGGGAAGAGTTGAAGCAAATAATGGAGGAACTCCTCAGCCAGAGAGTGGTACAGAACCAGCTGCCTCAAATCCTCAACAGTACCAAGGAGTACAAGCTGTATCACCAGCACCAGTACCAATTGGAGCTCCTTGGAGCACTGGCTTATTTGATTGTCATTTGGATCAAACTAATGGTAATTAGAGTTCTTTTCGTTTTTCCCTGCCAATATTTTATTTTGGTACCAACAACTTATATGTGTTACTAACTTACTATGCTGTGATTCCAAAAAACAAGTTGTTTTGAGGAGGAAAATGAAGTCTATCATGAAGAATCTGGGATTACCCCCCATTTTTTAAATTTCTTTATCTATATGAATCCAAATGGTCGAAGTCTTTATTATTAATTTGAGCTTTGAGAATTGAGCTAGGGGTCTATCCGAAACTTCTCTATCCCACAAAGGAGGAGTAAGGTCTACCTACATCTTATCCTCCCCTTACCCCACTTGTGGGATTACACTTGTATGTTGTTGATCCTAATAATGGTTTCATCTAAGACTCGCAAGTGAAACCAAGAAACTTACAGGCCTTTATTAACTTACTGGTAGAGAAGGGAGGGAAGGCTCACAATAAAAGAGACTTCTATCTTGCCTACTTTGCCATTAAATTTTTTATCCCTTTTCTTCATTTGTTGTTTAGGTTTTTTAGATTAGTAAGGGAAAAAGGAACATCAGGGTTGCACAATATAAACAAAAAAATATATCTTATATATACTTGCACAATATAAACAAAAAATATAGTACAATGGTATTTCATATCCGCTCACTTAAAATCCTTGATCTACCTCTAAAAAACATTCTTGTCCGTGAAGCTGTTATACAAATGCCTATTGTCTTAGAATTCTTGATCCGCTTCTAAAAGAACATTCTCGTTTGTGCAGCTGTTATGACAGCTTTCTTACCTTGTGTAACATTCGGACAGATAGCAGAAGTCCTTGACGCAGGAGAAATGAGTAAGTTGTCAAGTTCCCCTGCAACTTTTTTACATTGTCAGTATATAAAAGTTAAACAACCTTTAATCTTTTCTTGTCGAGAACAAATTGTGGATTTGTGGTTGCCAGCTTGTGCTATGAACTCATACTAAAGATTAATTTTTTTATGGTGATTGCAGCATGTCCTTTGGGGACTTTCATATACCTGCTGATGATGCCTGCTCTTTTCTCTCAGTGGATCATGGGCTCTAAGTATAGAACTCAGCTGAGACAAAGATATAATCTAGTGGAAGCTCCTTATTCAGACATAATTTCCCACATATTCTGTCCATGTTGTTCTCTTTGTCAAGAGTTCAGAGAGCTTCGCAACAGGGGACTTGATCCTGCTCTAGGTATGTCACACTTGGTACAATAAATCTTTTACCATATTATACTGTGTGAACCATTCAATCTAAAAGTTTAAACTAATAGGACATAATAATTTCCTGTCTATCACATACCACACTAATTTTAATTCTTTAATCAAACACGGGAAGATATTTTTGTTGATAGGCGGTGGTGGAATTCTAATCTATAGTCTTAACCTCGTTCTGATACCATATTGAACTGGGTGTACAAGAACGGAACAATTTCTAACAGGGCTGTGAAAAATGTGGTGCAGGATGGAATGGTATAGTTGCTCAGCAGCATTATGGGAACCAACAAGTGAATCAGTACAATCCATGTCCAAGTAAATTCAAGATTGTGATTCTTTATTTGCTTGAGATTGAGGTTGTAGTATGTTACACTTTTTTTTTTTTGCAACAACCAGATTTTGTTCATGTTTGAAGTTGTATCCTTAATACAGCCATCTTGTTGGCTGTGGTAATTGTTTGAACTATGTTTATAGATATCCATTTCAATTAGATTGTTGTTTTACTGGAACCAATACCTCTGGTCTATGTATTTACTGTGGGTTACAATAATTGCAGGAAACGGGAAATAAGTAACTGCTAACTATTACAACAAACTGAAATTACAACAAACTGAAATTTGAACAAACTGAAACAACAAAATGAAATTACAACAACTTTGATTTGCTGGGTCGAGTGATGTCACTCTGTCTTTAAGACAAGATTGCCCCGTATATATCCTTTTACGTTCTGGACAATAGTCTCCCAAGATAAAACAACAACTTAACAAATGAGCAAAGCAAACTCAAGTGTTACTTTGAAGAACTTAGAGTACGAAATGATGCTGGAGAGTAAGAAGAAGAATTCTGATTTTTTATGTCTCTATCCTCAACAATTGAGCCAAGGCTTAAATATATAGTGTAAGGAGGGTGACTTCTCAACTGTCCAACTAATGACTGTTAATAGATAAGTAATAGCAATTAGTGAGGAGTTATTCAGCCAAGTAAATGACTGAATTTATGTGCAAAGTAATGGAGAGTTATTCAGCCAAGTAAATGACTGAATTTATGTGCAAAGTAATGGAGACTAGGATGGGCGGGTGGACGGCGGCGGCGCGCGTGTGGGCTTAGCCTCGAACCCAATCACACCTAGGTCCTCCCTCCTTCAAACACATGGGTTACCCCTTGGGGTCCCAAACCTTTAGCCAATTTTGAGACTTATAAAATGAACAAATCTTCCTTCCCCCACCGATGAGGGAGAATTGTTCCTCACCACATTTTCATACTTCAAACACCTCAATTCGTGGACCAATATCTCTTTCATTTCTAAACAACATTTGACGATCATTGGCCCTACAGTCATCTACTCACTTAGTAGATTATGCACGTGTGAAGAATCAAAGTCTCCAACATGCGGAACCCTAGTGTTTAAGTAATTAAATATGGGTGGACGCAACTCCCACCAAAGACAAATTTCCAACAATCCCCTCTTGAAAGAGATTTTGGCGTGCTCACAAGGTGCTTATTTTCAGCAATATTTCAGCAGACCGATGTTGCATCAGGAGAGGTAGCTTCAACTTTGAACCTTCCATAGTTAATTACCATCGGACTTACTTACTTCGCGGTGAACGTGATGTCTTGAACCGTCAATGTTTAGTGTAAGCCAAGTCAATAGTACCAACACAACAACTTCCCTTACTTTTTTCTTCGTAATGTTTTGTCCGTTGTGTCCGTGGACACTTCTTGGATTCTTAAGTGCATTCATTTGTGGCGGCTTGTCCTCACACTTAAATAGGCGGTCTCCTACAAGGTATCCTGCTATACTCCACTTTACAAGTGTTAGGAACCATTAAAAGTTTTCACAAACCTAACCTCAACCGTTGAGGATCATTAAAGATTTTGGAAACTTAACCTTTACCCACACTGCAGATACCACTTAAAGTCTATTGCGAGAACGACTTTGGGTTTATGTTCCTTACAGAAATCATAACCCGAAGTGCTCTTGCTTCCACCGAAGCGCTCAACTGAACCTTTATAGCTTAGTTTTCCCATTGAACCAAATTCCTGAGATCTCCAGTCAGTAAGGTTGGGTTACCACCGTATTGGTCCTTAAATCTTGGGTTTTAAGCCCATTCCCCTAGAAAAGCAGAATATCTGATCTCTGGGTATGCCCTTTGTCAGTGGGTCTGCTATGTTATCCTTTGATTTTATGTAATCAATGGATATTATACCCGTGGTGATCAGTTGCCTAACGGTCTTATGTCTCCGTCGAATATGACGAGATTTGTCGTTGTACATAAAACTCCGTGCCCTTCCTAAAGCGGACTGGCTGTCACAGTAAATCATTACTGAAGGTACGAGTTTGTCCCAACAAGGGACATTCTCTAAGAAGTCGTGAAGTCACTCAACTTCTTCTCCTGCTTTGTCTAAAGCGATAAACTTCGATTCCATCGTGGATCGGGCGATGCCAGTTTTCTTAGAGGATTTCCAAGACACAGCCCCACCACCAATTGTAAATATATACCCACTGGTGGACTTGGTGTTCTCTATATCAGATATCCAGTTTGCATCACTGTACCCCTCTAGTACAACTAGATATCTCGAATAATGTAACCCATAATTTAGCGTGTACTTCAGGTAACGTAGCACCCGATTCAACGCTTTCCAATGATCATTACTTGGATTACGGGTAAGCCTAGCCAACTTGTTGACTGCATAAGCAATATCAGGTCGGGTGCTGTTTGTTATGTACATCAAACTCCCAATCACCTGTTTATATTGCAATTTGGCATACGGGTGCACCACGATTTTTATCAAGATTTTGATTTATATTCAGTGGTGTCTTCATAGGCGAACTGTCAAACACCTCAAACTTTCTCAAAACATCCTCGATGTAGTAAGATTGATATAAGACCAGTCCGTTAGATGTCTTAGAGATTTTTATCCCTAAGATGACATCTGCGATACTCATATCCTTCATGTCGAAGCATTGTTTCAATATATTTTTAGTCTCTAGGATTACGCTAGGTCTGCTTCCTGTGATCAACATGTCATCTACGTAGAAACATATCATGACGAACGAGTCAGAGTTACCTTTAGTGTAGACACATTTGTCACACTCATTAATGGAGAAACCCTTTGATAGTAGAGTACTATCAAAATTTTCGTGCCATTGCTTCGGAGCTTGTTTCAGCCCGTATAGAGATTTGACAAGTCGACAGACATACTTCTCTTGCCCTGAAACCACATACCCCTCGGGTTGTTCCATATAGATTTCTTCTTCAAAATCACCATTTAGGAAGGTTGTCTTAACATCTATTTGATGTATCTCAAGGTCATGCAATGCTGCAATCACAATGAATACTCATATGGACGTCATCCTAGATATCGGAGAGTATGTGTCAAAATAGTCAAGGCCTTCTTTCTGTCGATAGCCCTTAACTACCAACCTGGCTTTGTACTTGTCTATAGACCCATCTACTTTATACTTTCGTTTGAGTATCCATTTACAACCCAATGATTTATTTCCCGGAGGAAGATCAACCAACTCCCAAGTATGGTTATGCAGGATGGATTTTATTTCACTCTCAATAGCTTCTTTCCAGAACGGTGCCTCTAGAGTTGACAATGCTTCAGCAATTATCCTTGGTTCTTCATCAACCATATAAGCTACAAAGTCAAGACCGAATGTTTTATCCTTCCTAGCCCTTTTACTTCGCCTTGGTTCTGTCTCTGGAGTCCAAGTTCTGAGGATTTGGAACACTAGATTCCGGATATTCAGCCACTTCGGAGTCCACTAGACCTAAACCATCTAGATCCGATCAATCAACGACTCCTAGTTCTTGAGAGCTCTGTTCATAACTTCATTTGCGAGAGGTTATGTCTTTTTCCTTTCTAGGAAAAGTGTCCTCAAGGAATTGAGCATTCCTTGATTCCATGATTCCATGATTGTACCCCCGTGGATATCTGACTTATGCACTAAGAAGCGATAAGCACTACTGTTATTTGCATATCCGATGAAAATACAATATACAGTCTTAGGCCCAATCTTGACCTGCTTTGGCATATGCACTTCGACCTTTGCCAAACAACCCCACTCCTTTAAATATTTATAGGTGGGTTTCTTTCCCTCCATGATTCACATGAAGCTTTGTCCTTACCCTTATGTGAGACTCTATTAAGAATCGTATTAGAGGTAAGGACAACTTCTCCCTACATGTTTTGGGGAAGACCGGAATTGATGAGCAAGACATTCATCATTTCCTTCAATGTGCGGTTCTTGCGTTCAGCAACACCGTTCGACTGAGGTGAGTATGGAGCAGTCGTTTGATGAACAATGCCCGATTCGACATAATATTCCTCAAATGGCGCTACGTATTCTCCCCCTCTATCACTACGTATTGCTTTAATCCGCATGCTTAGTTGATTCTCAACTTCTGCTTTGTAGCATCGGAACGCTTCAAAGGCTTCATCTTTACTTTTCAACAAGTAAAGGTAACAATACCTTGTGATATCATCAATGAATGTCACAAAGTACTTATTCCCCCTAGTTTGCGCAAACTTCAAATCACATATATCTGTGTGAATAAGTTCTAGAGGAGCAGTATTCCTTTCGACTGATCTAAAAAGAATCTTTGTAAGTTTTGCCTCTATGCACACCTCACACTTATGTTGAGGATTTACGTCGATAGATGGCAACAACTCCATCTTTACCAACCTTTGGATGAACTTAAAGTTATCATGTCCTAATCTATGATGCCATAAATTAGAAGACTCAAGAAAATAAGAAGAAACTTCAATTTTATTGCTTGGACACATTACATACATGACGTTAACTTTGAAGAGGCGTTCACAGACGAAGCCTCTCCCCACAAAAGTGCCATTCTTGGTGATTACAAATTTATTGGACTCAAATACTAGCCTAAAACCAGCATTAACTTCGTGCCCTTCCTAAAGCCAACTGGCTGTTGCAGTGAATCATCACTGAAGGTACGGGTTTGTCCCAACAAGGGACATCCTCTAAGAAGTCGTGAAGCCACTCAGCTTCTTCTCCTGCTTTGTCTAAAGCGATAAACTTCTATTCCATCGTGGATCGGGCGATGCAAGTTTGCTTAGAGGATTTCCAAGACACAACCTCACCACCAATTGTAAATATATAACCACTGGTGGACTTTGTGTTCTCTATATCAGATATCCAGTTTGCATCACTGTACCCCTCTAGTACAACTGAATATCTCGAATAATGTAACCCGTAATTTAGCGTGCACCTCAGGTAACGTAACACCCGATTCAACGTTTTCCAATGATCATTACTTGGATTACGGATAAACCTAGCCAACTTGTTGACTGCATAAACAATATCAGGTCGGGTGCAGTTTGTTAGGTACATCAAACTCCCAATCACCTGTGCATATTGCTCCTGGCATACGGATGCATCATGATTTTTATCAAGCTTTTGATTTTTATCCGGGGGTGAAATCAAGCTTTTGATTTCGAACCAACAACAATTTGGAAGTTACTTCGCTTCTTTCCTGGCCTAGTTTCTCAACTTGGCAACTGACTATTTTCAGCATCAATAAAACCTAGCTGTGTCCTTTTGTGCTCTTGCAGTACATAAGGACACGTTCGGCCGCCCAGCCACTTACAAATAAAAGAAAAGGTTGGGGAATTGAGAGGGACATGTATAGGCAGCCAATTATTACTGCACTTGCTGAGGGAAATCGAAATTGGCCACAACAGATCCAAATCCTATATATTATTAAGAAATTTTATTAAATATATATAAATATTTGATTATAAATTTAATTAATATTATTATATATTAATTTGAGATTGATATAAAAATTCATAAATTTTAAATTCTGAGGCCATTTCAAACTGTCACTACCTGGCTTTGCAAAAGAATACAAATATATTGTTAGTCCTTTTAGGAAAGCACAAGTAGACAACATAATGCTACAATCTTCTTTTAAATTAAATATTTTGGCTTGATCATGAATTGATGATTGTAATGAACCGTCTTCAATCACATACAGATTTTTTTCTTCTTTTCGATGTTTGTTAAACATCTTAAATAATATTGTCAAAGCCTCACATTTTGTAGCACATTTCACTTTTTGGATGTCCCAAGATATTGTTGGGATTAAATAATGGGTGCATAATTGCTTCTTGACTTTCTAACATTGCCATTAACACACAAGTACAGATATCCCAAGCACGAATCTTATTTTATTGTCAACTTTTATAAAAAGAAAAAATTAAGAATTAAATAGTTTCTTCTCATCGTGTCATATATGCTTCAGATGATATTTTATTAAAATTTCAAATGGAAATTATTGGATAGAGAGGAACTACTAATAGTCTCATCATTTTAAAATTGTTTACCTTTTGCTAGTGGAAAGCGAAAGTGGAATGACCTAGGCAATTAGAAAGTTCATAGTCGAGGATATAATCCTTAATTCCGCCGCCCCCACACCCCTCATATATAAATTACTAAAGGAAATTACTGTTAATTTCGTGGCAATTAGTGTGTGATTTGACGTGCATATCACGTGTAGAAGAATTTAGTTCAATTGGATGATTCTATACTATGCATTGACCTAATCCAAATTTAACATTCATCGTCGTTGTATTTGAATTGCTAACATTCAACCCGTAACCAAAGGTGGAACGTTAATTGTTTGGAACTCGAATTATATATACGTATAACAATAAAGAGAGATCACACAAACAAACGAATTGCTTGGTTTTCCCTTTGTGAAGGAAAGATAAAAGTGAATACCGATGATAGTGTCAAGATCCAATTTGGTAATATTATTTTTGGAAGGATCTTTAGACATGATCAAGGTAAGTCTGTCAAGTGGCCCGGGCCGGTTCGGGGCAGGGCGGGACCATTGTTAAGGGGGTTGGGCTGGGCTTGGGGAGGGGAAATGGTGTCCGGCTAGCCCCCTACCCATGAAGGGGTACATAGTGGGCTTACTGGCCGGATTTTAGTTATTTTTATATACAAATTTTTATAATAATTGTACTAGTTTCTAAGAACGTACGGTGTACATTAATATTCAGTCGATTAATAACTAAACATACATATATACTCAATTGTTTATTTGGGAGAAGTAGATAATTAAGATTTAATGATTTCATGCATGATCGAAAACTTTTAACTTTACGACGTTTACCCACATATATGATTTGTATTTGAAGTTAACAAAATGCTAAAACTATGTGTTAATCAAAAAAATTTAACCTCCAATATCATGCAATTATATTAAAGAATTGATTATTTAGTGGGCCAAGTAATTATAAAATATATTAGGAGGACTATTACGACCCCCTAACTTCAGGATTGACTGCTATGACTTACTTTATTTATCTTCTCAAATGCGGATTCCATCATTCTAGGGATGTTTTAAATTTATGTAATAACGTTTCTTACTCCGTGATAAATTAACTAAGTACTTTATGTTTAGAGCTAAGTATTTTTTAGAAATTAACATACAAATTAATTCGCTCTGTAAAGTGTAAACCTATACCCATGACATTTAAAAGATTTAGCCGGATCGGGCCATCAACCGGGCCACTGGCAGGCCGGGCTACCGGGCTCTCCACCTTGTCTGGCCGGCCCCTTAATAAGTCCTACCTAACCCATCCCCTACCCTCTTAGCCGGGCTTGGGCCGGGCCCGACTCACTTGACAGGTTTAGATCAAGGAAAATGGTGATTGGATTCTCAAGTAAGGTGAATACTACTTCAAGCCGCACTACAGAACTATAATGCATAAAAAATGACTAATTTAGCTAAATTAATGGCCTACCAAAAAGTAGAAGTGAAAACAGTTTGTCGCCGTCAAGCTTATTAAGGAGGAGGACATACAACATCATCCTTTTAGGATATTATTGAAGATAGTATATATTTGTTGAACGTCGATGAGGCCTCTATTAAACACATCTAGAGAGGGGCGAACCAATGTGCTGACTTTCTACTAAACGAAGGGCACAAGCATGACTAAGATTTGATAATTTGGGAAAATGCGCTCAAAAATATAAAATTTCCTCTCCTGACAGATTAAGTGACATTGCTTTTAAAAGGTTGTAAACTATCTTTATAATTTTCAATTTTGACTGTGAATTTGAATACGAAAACTTCAAATTTTTTTAAATAAAATTTATATATTGGAAAACTATGTAAAAAGTACTATAAGTTATAATAATTGACTATTCAAAATATTTATAAGACGTGAAAAAGTCACGGTCAAAGGAAAAATTTGTTTGACTCTCAAAATCTAAAGGATGCCACATAAATTGAGACGAATGGAGTATCCACTTACGGGTATTTGATCGATGATCATACGTGAATAGGGCTATAATTTTTGAAACTGGTAATTAATTCTCTAGTTTTAACTAATAATGAGATAGAAACTAATAAGAAGGCAAACCTTATTACATTAGTCATGACTCAACTAGCTCACCAGTCTATCAATAATCAAAGGTTTCCTATGTTTGCTTTTCCATCTCCTTAATTTTGACTCAAAGTTATATCTGATTTTGACCTAAAGTGAAAAGCTTAGTTGTATACTTGAACTAATTAACTTGTTCAGTAGTTAAAAGTAAGGGGTTTAATGGCTCTGCCAGATGAAATTCTTGAAACGATATGTACATTGTACCTATGGATTTCCAAGTTACATATACAACACTAACTTGTAGTGTATGATTATTCATGAAATTACAGAAAATAGGACTATATTGTACGTTGTACAATTCCACTTTATCTTTCGTCCGATTTCGAATGCAAAATAGCATCAGAAACAGTCAGCTCAGACTTTCATACGGAGAATGACTGCTTCAGATGTTATGTCATTCATTCCATGAGGACACAAAGGCTCTGTCTTATCATCACTTTATCATCGACTTCAGCATCATCAGTGTAGACAATTTTACACTGTCAGTATATATAACTTAAATCCAATCAGAGTAAATGTGGGCAACATCAAAACCCTCCGCCAAGAGCAGGAGCCCAGTAATCGGCGCCAGTGTCACTTCCAACATTTGCCATGCAAGAAATAGGAACCAAGCATAACCCTGTACTCTTTAAATCCTTCACTTTGTACTGAGAATCCTGTAAGAGTTTACTTACAGATTGTAAATTGGGAATAAATGTGGTAAAGTAATTGTTATGGCCGGCTATATAGCATGAGTAGAATAATTTCATTTGCTAATTGCGACACTAGTAACGCCACATGCATGCATTAGACAGAATTATATTGTACCCGCTTATATGGTGGCCTCCTTTTCAGAAAATTACCATAAAAAAACTAGATGAAAAGGGATCAAAATTAAAATCAGTATTTATGAACAAAGATGGATTCAAGATTTGAAATTTATAAATTTCAACAGCGGAACCTCAAATTAATAAATAATATTATAATTGGGTTCATAATTAAATGTTTATGAGTATATATTTGGTGGATTTATCCATGAACCTATAAAGTTATCCGCCTCCATCAACTAGACAAGAAAGTACTACTAGAGTTCAAAACTTTAGCCCTTTTCTTGACTATTGAGCTTTTTTCCTTTTCTTTTTTTCATGAATTCATGTCATTGAAGAAAACCAATTATTGTTGGAGTTCATGAAATCGAGAAGTCCATTTCTACTTTAGGTCACTTTTTATGAGCAGAACATTTTGATAAATGTTGCTTTACAAATGTAAAGTCTTTCAAAGCTTGCTTTTGGTGAGGGATCCAATAAAGCGAGTATGGTATATCAAGGGGCAGTAAATAACTATTTTCTTGAATTAAAGAAAAAAAATAATCTTCATAATTAACCAATTAATCACATATGATTAGTCAGTTGGACGTATATAAATGAGTGTGCGAGACTGAGGAATCTTGGTCGTGCATTGGAAAGTGTGAAAGAAAATGCTCATAGAGTATATAAATGGATACTTACTGATTGTTGGGGAATGTGACCCATGCTTCCTGATGCATTGCCTAAGTATGGAGTGCTTAATGCCTGCATAGGTGCACGACAGAAAAAAGGTACAATAAAGAATTTACAGCATGAAGTAATTAAAAAAAGGCTTCTGAAATAGAGACTACTGTACTAGAGATAATTTTAACTTCTATGCAATAAAATATATATAATCAGGTCATGTAAAAGATAATAGTACAATCAAACTTCAGTAATAAATATTATGGAGTAATTATATGCTATTACCAATGCTAAAAGAAAATGCAAATTTTGATGGAAATTGGCTTGTCGCAAACGTTTCCGTTTCAGATTGTCTTTACGTCGAAAACCCATATTTCCGAAGATGATCACACTATTAAATTACTTTATAATTATAAGACTGTACTCCCTCTGTCTCAAATTATTTATTGTGTTATTAAAAATTAGTTATCTCAAATTATTTATCGTTTTAGAAGTTCTAAGGTAAAGTTATCTAGTTCTTCCCCATTTTACCTTTAATAGAAATTTGTTACTATTAATGAAGATGACACATAAAAATAGAGTAATCATTTAATAGAATTATAAATTAGACATAAATTAGAACAAAGTAGATAAAAACTCCTCCTAATTAATATTTTCTAAGGGGGTGTAAAATAAAAAAACAATAAATAATTTAAAACAGAAGAAATACATAATAAGTTAGAATAATAACCTGAAAAATAAAATCAATAATATAGTACTATAGCATGTCAAAATCAATAAACTTTTACACTATATATGCTGATGTATATAAGTTAAATTGTTGTCGTTGAACTTTGAAAGTCACAGCATGCTTATGAAAAGAAAGAAGGAAAGATACCTGAATTTGACCCTGAAGGAATCTGATGTACCCAATAGCTTCTGACAGGACGGAGGCTGTATCCGTCTGTAAAACAGAAACATGACATGTCTGTCTCACTCAGCAACACAAATTAAAGCCATTTATATTCTTTTTCTCTCTTTTTCTTTTTGTGTTGAAAAACTTTAGACAGGGCTTGATGGGTAATTAAGACAAAAGCTAAAGGGAATCTAATGTGTTTTTTTTTTAGAATATATAGATTTCGTCATAAACTATCGACTGTCTCACTAGTACTAATTAAATTGCTTCAAATATTGTACTACTTCAATCTTCTTCTTTGTTTATTCCTGTCCTTTTCAGTAATCAGTACTGCCACAAGTATGGGAAGGAGGTTAATTTATACGCAGCACAAGTTAAGAGATACTCTCTAGAATGAGTACTAAGGTTAATTAGTGGGATATATAACTTATATGCACGGACAATATTGTAATTAAATTTTACATATCTCTAGTAATTATATCGGTCAGCTATACATACGATGGTGATTAATTCGTTCCCAGGCCTTGTAGTGTGGCTGATCTATCGGTGCATTTTAACTTATTATAGCAAGTTATTAAGTTGATTATCTATATTGCTAAACTAGGATTACTGTTGAAGTCAACTTAACAAATTATACATTTGTAAGTGGACGGAGTTACACCCTAGCTAGTTACTTTACCTTTCCAAATGGAGAAACAAGTTGGTGGAGTGATGTTATTCTATCCCCTAGCTTCTCCTTTCTTACCTGCTTCGAAATTAAAAGACAACAAAATTCTGTTAATTAAGAATTTTAATTTGCTAGTCACTACATATTTTCAGTGAAGCTAAAGATTTTGGTGTACAAAATTGATAGAGGAAGGAAGAGATAATAATAATTGCCTTTAGAGATGGTTGGGCTGAAGAGTGCTGAACCCTAGCCTTCTTACTTATCCCACCACTGCTTGTGCTGTTACACTTTTAATGGATGCATAAATGAAGTCCACAAAAAAGAAAAAGAGTTCAAAATTAAACTTAAGAATATCAAGCATCTCTCTTTTTTGAACGATTAAATTCCTAATGCTAATCATGAACTTGTTTTGGTTTTATTATATAAGTCAATTTCTCCTTTCTGAAATTCTAATGATGAACCTATCGACTTATATAAATGCTAGTAGATGAGATGGATAAATCAACTACTTTTTACCTTCTACCTTTAATTTACTTTTAAATTTCTTACCTGGGGTGAATTATGGTCTGGATGTTGATACTTGTGTTCCCCCTTGCTGTTTTTATTACTGGTGAAGTTCAAAAGGTTATGGCTTAAACCTGTCGTAATACAAGAGCTAGCTGGTGACGGTAAGTCTTGTTGAGACCAATTAGAAGTAAGAGGTTGGGTAAAATCCGTAGGTAATTCCAGTTTTTCTTGTAGCGATGTTTGAAATTCGTTGTGGACATGATGACGATAGTCGTACAATTGGCCCAGCTCTGGCTTTACATCAGCAACAGGAACCCTAAAATTAGTAGACGCTGATGGATGGACGGAATTCAAACTTTGGTCTTCCGAATTCCCAGCCTCATGAAAAGGACTTATACCAAACTTTTCTTGATCACCAGAAAATCCACTCCTGCAATTAATAGAGGGACAAATAGGAGAATTAAAAGGAATTCTCTTTTTCTTGACAAAGGAAAATAGTTTCACCTAGTCATATATACGAAGATAAAAAAATACAAATCTCATAACCAAAGGTGGCTTTTTAGGGCCGAGTACGTATGTTCAACTGAACCTATTACTTTCAGCTCGAACTATATATAAAGATGCAAAAATATTGAAAAATATATACATATAATAAAATCATGCTCATTTGAACTAATTAATCTAGATCTTAATTCGTCTATGCTCATGGCAAGAAGACTTTTAGAAATCAAATGATAATTAGCTCAATCAAAGGGGAAAGTTGTCGAATCTTTGCAGGAGTGAACTAGCATGAGAAGTACGAGAAGTTCAGCAAAATCCAGTAATTTGATTCAAACCATGAGTAATTCACTGATATGTACATATAATAAGCTTTAAAATTCATATACTCTATAAACTTCAAATTCTGAATCTTTGATACTTTGAACCTTAAAACTTACAAAGGCAAACAAGAATTAAACCAAGCGACGAAAACATGAGAGAGAGAGAGAAGTTATAGATTATAATTACATAAGTAGTCGGCTCAATGAGCGAGGGAATTCTTGGTTTGGATTTTCAGCTCCATAAAAATGAGAAGAAGAAGAAGAAGAAGAATTGATGTGTTGATCATGAGATTGTGGATGCATGTTTCCATTCATGATCATGCTCCACCAATTAGTAGGATTTCCAGCCATCATTTGCTACTACTGATAATGATTATATTATTGGCTCCTCTATCAAATTTTTTCTTCTTCAAATAACGTCACAGATCCTTTTTCTTCTCTGTCGGTATCTCTCTCACAATTTTTTGCTCTTGGACATCACTAGTTGTTTATTTTTCCTTTTTCGTGCACAAAGACGAGACTTTCTTGAAGGCTTTCAAGGCTGTATTTGCTTTTTTCTCATAAGAGGTTGAAGAAACCAATATATCATTGTCAACTGAGTAACATTTACTTAGTAGTAGTATTTCTTACTTGTGGGGTTGATAAGCTTTGTATTGTATTTTGTTTTCCCCTTATTGATCCCTGCTTTAATTTTTTTATTTCTTGCTTTAGCTTTATTGTAAAGTGGAGGCAGAAAAAGGCTGGTGGGTCAGGCCCAAAAACAAATGCTCGTGGAGTTTTTTCATTTTTTTTAACTTGATTGACTTAGAGTGGTAACTAAAGGATTGTTCTTTTCTGTTACTAGCTATACAGCTGCATTCTCATATCTTATCATGTGAAAAAAGGAGCATGCTTTCTTTCATAGCAACATAAGTTTCCCGGTCCACTAAGACTTAGAAGGATAGGAAGAAAATTATCTAATACTCCCTCTATTTCATTTTAAGTGTTTTACTTTTTTTTTAATCTGTTCTAAAAAGAGTGTTTCTTTTCATATTTAGTAAATTAACAATTTAAATATCCTTCATGGCAAGTCTATTATTATAATATTAAAGAACATTTTAGTATATTACACACATCTTTAATTTATAATCATAAAATTCAAAAAAAAATCTTTATTTCTTAAACTCCTTATCTAGTCAAATTAAGATACTTAAATCGTGACGGAGAGAATATTTTTGTATTGGTTGAGAATTTAACTTGAAAGCTCATGGTTTTAATTCACTTTATTAACTACTAGACTATACTCTTGGGTGCAAGTCACCTAAAAGATAATTACAAAGACTAAATTCTTGAAAAATAAAATAAAATCTACAACAAGTTAAATTACTAATGATATTAAAAATTCAGTGTATATAAGAAAAATCAGTAGTTAAGTTATGTGGATATCCAAGTTATGTCAACCTTTTTAGTTTACTCCGTATAAGGGCTCTCCCATCCTTTTGAAAACAATTTAAAAGGTAGTTCTTGCAGGGCCATTTGCACTTTTCCTCCTATTTTGTGCTTTTCTTTAATTTTTACCCCTCAAATAAAACTTATGCCTATTGAACACAAATTCTTTAAAAAATCAGATACAATTTATGTCTAATCTTTTAAAAAAAAACTTATGCCCAATAAACATAAATTCCATTTAAATGGAAAAAATTAAAGACCAGAAAGGATAAACCGTGCAATTAAATGAACTTGCACCGTGGACCCTTCAAGATGCTGTAATTTGGAAATACACCTAGGGGCAATCTAATCCGCTGCTCAGTTGCAGTAAGGGGTGTCAAAATTAATTCATGAAAACATGACCCCCTAATAGGTTCAAATTTGGACCCACCCAATTATTAACTTAGCTCATTTTGATCAGTCCAATTCAGTCGATCTAAAAGTTGAGCTGATATGTATCTCAAATTGACTATCATATCAAAATATTTTTAAAGTAATATTTTTTTATTTAATATGTTATATATAGCAACAACAAATTAAAAAATTATTACGTACTTCAATAAATTATAAACATCAACAAATGTAAAATCAAAACTAATTAGGAAGAATTGGACGGATAAGGCTATGACCCGTTTGTTAACCTATTTTAGCCCATTTTAACATGCTTAAATTTAGCTCAATTCATCTATTTAACACCCCTAATTACATCACTTGATTGTCAAGAACAATTAAATTATAACAATCAATAGCAGTCCGCTTCTGGGCGACATGATAATCGGTCTCTAAAATGTAATGATCAATTTGTTGCGGTAAAGTTCAAAGAGCTTTGTTATTAGAAACGAGAAAGAAGATGATATATTTCAAATTTAAATCTCATGTCTACGCATTTAGTGAACCATTCTTTTTTTTCTTCAGTAATGGTAGTAAGTATTACTCAGACCAACTTGCGTACATTTCGCTATTCTGTTACATACCTATTATCCCATCTACTATTACCCCTCATCTAACTATTTCATTAGATACCTATTGTTCTCATCAATATAGGTATCAAGTAACTATTTCATCACGACTCACACAAGTATGCTAAAATTGCCTAATGTTTTTATCTTTTCCATTTCAGATGGTCCTTATCACGTGTAGACATCGAAATTTTAATTGAATTAATCCATACGAAATTTGAATTAAATTTTAAGTTTTTAACATGTTGACCAAGTCAAAGTTTGATTAATGAAGTCGGATAAATTATTTAAGTCAAAATTACATAATTTGAATAAAATCCAAATTACATTTGGGTTAGTACATTAAATTGACCCTCTACAAGACTAGCCCAACCCACATCTTTCTAGCTCAAGGTCCGCAAAATTTACTTCGAGACCAAAATACCCCAAGCTCTAGCTCATATCTATATAAAGAGGTCACATATCCTCGCTTGAAGACATCTTAAAAGTAGCATAGCATCTTGACTAGAGGCAAAGGGGAGCAATGTCATCTACATATGTCTTCTCCAAAGGTCTTCAACAAGAAGGAGAGTTTGAGAGAGGTCTTCCCTCAAGAACAATCCAAAATGCTGCTCAAAGTTTTTTCAACATTCAACACATCAACACATCAACAGAAGTTCAGTATTCATTCAAAAAAGATACTACATTGGCCCTCTAATCAAGGTGAACAACACGGAGATTAGAATCAAGTGATACTTACAAAGTTGTACTCACAAAATAATCAATAATATAATTTTTTTTATATTTGTTTTATGATTGCAGTTATTTATTTTCTGCTAATAAAATTCATCGCAAACAAATTTTTGGCACACACAGTGGGACCAACTTTGCCCTTCATCTCTTTATCTCCAAAATCAAATCTGCAAATTCTGAGATCTACTGTTGTGATGGCTTCAGAGAAAAGCTTTGGTGTTCCATCCACAAATATTATTGTTGCTGCTTGCCCAATGACTCGTAGCAAGTTCAGAGCTGATGGTTTGGAGGGATTGAAGTATTTGATCTCTTTGGAAACGCAAGACAAAAACACACACTGACAATGATGACTGCAAGATATGGGGGCAACACCTCATTTTCGTCGCTTGGAGAAGTTTCTCAAACATGTTTTAACTTTTACAAATCTGAGGACTTGGTGGATTCTTCAACTTCTAAGGTGGTGAGTGCTATGATGACTAATGTGACCAACGCAGAGGAACAACAAGACGTGATGATGCAAACTATTGAGGCGTTGAAGAAATCTATGGAGGACAAAGATCTTCAACTAGCCCAACTGATGAACAAGTTGGAACTCTACAGCCTTGGTGATTCTAGTCACAACCCAATACCATGAGATAAATATATTGAATCTGCCATCAAATTACCCAATGATCAAAGTGCAAATCAAGTTACTTCAGTTTAGATGTTGTCTATCCAACAACTGGAATATATGATAACAAACACCATTAGGGCTCACTATGGTAGACCATTACAAAACTCATTGTACTATTCTAAACATTATACCAAGCAGATTGATTGTCTGCCTATGCCGATTGGATATAAACCATTAAAGTTACAACAATTTGATGGGAAAGGAAACCCAAGACAATATGTTGCACATTTTTGTTGAGACTTTAAGCAATGCTGGCACACATGGTGATCTGCTTGTTAAACAATTTGTTGGCTAGCTGAATTGAAACGCCTTTGATTGGTACAATAATCTCGAGCGAGAATCAATTTATAGTTGGAAGCAACTTGAAAAGGACTTTCTGAATCGCTTCTACAACACACATAGAATGATAAGCATGATAGAGTTGACAGCCACCAAACATCGAAAGGATGAACCAGTGATTGACTACATCAACTGCTGGAGAGTACAAAGTTTGGCTTGCAAATATCGTCTCTCAGAATGTCTGTTGTTGATATGTGCATTCAAGGAATGCATTAGGGCCTTGCATACATTCTCCAAGGACTTAAGCCACATATTTTTGAAGAATTGGCAATGCGAGTGTTACATCTCGTACTTTTATATGTTGTATTCATCGAATTTAATCGACATAAGTTCAATGGATGGGTTATTTTTGAGATTATAAAGAAAATAAGCAAGTTAAACCTTCAATAGATTATAAGAGTTCAAGAGTCGCTAAACAGTTCATGCGTGTAATCGTTACACCAATTGCATCGTGAGTAAACTAATGTAAGCCCGTACAAATTATGACACCCCTATGAGGCTAAGTAAGGCTTTCAAAAAGTATTAAAAGAATACCAAAAGGTTTCGAGGTCGAGCGAATCGAAGTAAATTAAGTTCATCAAACTCGGGAAAGGGCAGACATAATTTTGAATAGGATTTTAGCCTAACTTGGTACGGGTATATCTCCTAGTGTATAAGGAATTATGATATGCATAACCTATCAAAGTTCAAGTCAGATAGTCTTCTTTCCAATGCAATAAATCATTTGTCAATTGGAGCTCTGTATAAAAAGTTATGAACGTTTTAAGAAAGGACAGCAGGGCAGCTATTTTTGGTGGAACGCTAGTAAGGTCTACGACCCAACCTGTGATTTGCAGGCATGGTGTGCGGTTTGCAGACCCCACCACAGGTTATGACGGTGCCAACTTCCCCTCCTACTATAAATAGACCCCCAACTCGACTTAAATCCATTTCTATCCATTTTCACAACCCTAACCAACTCTTATATCCTCTATAAGAGGTTCTAAGTAATCCAAGAAATCAAAGAGAAACTGCATAAGTTTGACGTAGGAAATTCCATGAACATCATTAGATCATCTTCTTCCTTATTGTAATGATTTTGGAGAAATCTGGAGGTGAAGTAACCTCTATTTTGAGGAAGTTCTGGTGAGTTCCATTTTCCTATACCTATTCTTATGATTATATAGATGTTTTGGAGTAAATTGTTGAAGAATCTTCATAAACCAAGCTTTGAGTTGGAAGTTGTGTTGTTATTGGGTTGTTTTACAAGGAGTTTTGGTTGGAATTGATGATTAAATTTTGTTGTATTTGTTAGGGAGATTTAAGGAATGAGTTTGTGGAGATTGTGTTGTTGTTATAGGTATAAATTAAGTTATGAAGAGCTTATAAATGCTATGCACGCAAGGTGTTCGATAAAATGTCTAAATGAACTTTCTTATAAGTTATGAATCCGAAATTGATACAAATCCTTCATATAATGTATATAATCATCCGTAGGACATGCGAGGGCTTGTGGAACATGAATAACTACTTAGATAAGGTATGTAGGGTTTACCTTCATTTCTTCCTTTTTATGGCATGATCATTTCGATAACAATCTCTATAAATATGTTGTTGTAAAGACTATAATCCTAGTCGATTCAGAATATTCTGAATGCAAATCCATCCTTGTTAAGATGATATTCTGATTTGATGTCCTTCCTTTCTCATTGGTATGACAGTGGTATTACATTTCATGATTGAAAAACTAATAAAAATATTCGTTATTATGAATCATAACAGAGTAAAAGAGTATGTGTGTCCACATAAGGATGGTCAGGGGTGTAACGACCTTACATCACCCTGATGAGTTGTTGCGTCATTCATATACTTGGTATGGTCCTTATCTGTATATATTATGTATTTACACTGCCCACGGAGGCCTATGCCATTATATACGCGGCTACACAGATATGATACTGATGATATTACCCACAGAGGCCTATGGCATTATATACGCGATCTATTATATATAGAATATTATCCACAGAGGCCTATGGTGTTATATACGCGATCGATTACTTATACATCCCCACAAAGGAGTCTAGTGAGACATTTATGAGGTTTCAGGTGCTATCTCCGATTTCCTTAATTTATTGTTGCTTTATTTACAATTGATTATGCCCTACATATTCAGTACATTTTTTGTACTTATGTCCCTCTTGGGGCACTGTGTTCATGCCCGCACGTACAGATAGACAGAGCGACGCTCCTCCTCAGTAGGTGGTCTATTCAGCTGTGATTGTTGCACTCTCCTCTCTCAGAGTTTCTATCTATGTGTCATTAGGTACCATGAGACACATTAATAGTATTTTGGATATGACGAGGCCTTGTCCTGACCGTTGATGTTTTATGCCACTCTTATAAGTTTGCATACTTGTGTACAGTGTGTGTATGTATGTCGTGACCTTGTCGGCCCCTTTTGTTAGCAGGGTGCTCTTCTGGTGGCTTTGTTGGCTTTGGTTGTCTGTATATATTGTGTTGGAACTCTTCTGTATGCATGTATCATACTTTCTTGCCTTTTATGGTTATATAGAGGCATTATCGGCCCAGGATTCGTATTACAGGTTCCAGATACTATAGTTGGTCCGCTCAGGCTTTCGGGCGCTGGGTGCCGGCCACCTCCCTCCCCCAAGGTTGGGGTGTGACAAATTTGGTATCAAAGCAAGTCTGTCCTAGGGAGTTTGCAACCCGTGTCTAGTAGAGTCTTGTTTATGGGTGTGTTGTGCACCACACTTATAAACAGGAGGCTACAAGGCAATTAGGGATAGTTTATATTATTTCATCTAATAGATCGTGCAGTTGAGTTGAGTTGTATGAATTCGAGTCTAACTTGTGCTTTATACAATCCCGGTAATCTCGGTTATTAAAAAGACTCCACCTAGTTCGTATTCCTGATAAGCAAATGAAAGACCCCTCCAGCAGGTTATGGATACGCCAGAGGTGCGAGTGTTATATTAAAGTCTCAGAGTATGAACATTTGAGATACGAAGGATATAATGAACGCCTAGAAAAGTAAGGCGCTGATTTTTGGATGCAAGAAAAGTGAGGAGAAAGATGTGCAGAGTACCTGAATATAGAGGGTTATAAGGAAATTGATATTCCGATGGGATAATGTAAGTATTGTTACTCTATTTTCCATAATGGTAGAACCGCAATGAGAAGAACCTATAAAAATCTCAGGACTTAATAAAGGGTAGAATAACCCTTAGTATGTGTAGTACGGGAATATAGTTAAGTCATGTCAAAGCCACTCCTTTGGACTATGTATACCTGACGTACCCAGAAATTGTGAAACAAATATGATTTTTAAATAATCTTGACGCTTTGAGGGCCAAGTATTGAATTCCATGTATGTAAAGTAATTATTTTCCTCAGAAAAGTTTTTTGTCTGAAGTAAGCAAAGATAGTAAATGCCTAAGAGATAACGCCAATTAACGAAGAGGAAGTTACAAACAAGGGGATGTTTACTAAGATAAGAAATGAGATGGATAGCAAAGAAAAGGGTGCCAACATAGGTGGGACACCTAAGTAAATATGAAAAGTGACTGAGAGTCATACAATAAAGTACGGTAATGCAACATAGTTCGTAACCAAGTAAATTAGAAGACAAGGAGAAGTATATGCTAAGTTGTGAAAATGAATGTGCTATGAGACTAAGTACTTACTATGAGATTCAAACAACCATATGTTAACGAAATGTACCGATCAGACGATCTAACCTCCTGAATTAGAGAGTATCGATATTAGAAAAGTTTCATTGGTTAAGTGGAATACAAGTCATAGATTTGAAATTTGCAAGGTAAGTAATTAGACAATAAAGGTATAAACAACAAAAATGGCGACCTTTAAAGAATATTAAGAAAGAAGTCCCTAAAAACTAATAGAAGATTAAGAGGGGACTTTTGAGAATCGAGTATGTCAGTTATAAAAATGTGACCTTCTATCCGTATAAATGATTCAATAGTCCCTAGTAAGGAGAAATTACGCTAGAACAAATGGTAAGTTGTTAAAAGATCATAGAATTGTGGAAGGTGTTGAGGTGACAATGTGACTATCCAGAAATGAGAACCTTTAAGCCTAAATGAGTGGCTTTCCTCCCATAAGGGAGAATATGCTACATAGGAACTGACATAGTCCCGAGCGGTGGTTTGTAAGTGGATAAATGAGTTACAATTAAGAACTTCAAAACAAATAAGATTATGTTATCCAAATTTCTGCGGATATGTTAGGACTATCAACGGTAAGTAAGTATCGACGCTAAGGAAGGAATGGTAGCGACCTTCTAGTTAAAGAATTAAGTAACAATAAGAGCCGCCAGACCCATGGGGCTTAGAAAAGAAAGTATAATGAATAAACAACGATGGGGGCATATGCAGGCCCAAGAAAAGTTGTTCAATAACTAAAAACAATTAAGGAATGAAAGAATAATTTGGGTTACCTCGAGATATGATGTATATAAGCCTAAAAGGAAGCCAACTTAGGGGTTGGGCGAACTATCAGTCGACATAACATTTCACATGATTGTTGAGCCTGAAGTCCTAACTTTTATAGGTGAGTGATCACAGTTCTCAGAAGTGTTCCAAATAGAGGGGTAATAGGTCAAGGGGCTAGTATAAAATGGATTAAAAGTTGAAGGGCCTTGAAGCCCATAAATAAAGGTAAATAGTTAAAGATAATACTTAGAGTTGGTATTGTCATAACGGAAGGGGAAACGAGAGCAAGAAGGATAACTGTAGCTATTTAAATGTACCAAATCCTACACGAACATGACAATGGGATTATAATTTATTATTGTGTGGTGTTAACTAAGAGACAAATGAAGAGAATTTAATCCAATTATAGCAATTGAGTATAGATTATAGAGAGATTAACCAATAATGCAAATCCTATCAGAATATGGGTATATATATTCAATAAGGAAATACATCGGCAGCTTATTGTTGATTGTGTTGGCTAACTAAAGAAGAAGTGTTGTCTAGCGTAGCAGACAAATGCAAAAAAGTATATAGGTTTTACCAACAAGAAAATGCTAGCAACATACTGGCTTCCATACCATCTTCTTCTTCTTCAACACATCCTCACAAAAGACATGTTGTTTCTGCAGCTAGTATTGAAAGCCTCAGAAATACAATGTTCGGTCGTAC